>JAVCKZ010068872.1:0-14143 GCA_034780755.1 Lepetodrilus elevatus
ATGAATGAATGAATGAATGAATGAATGAATGAATGAATGAATGAATGAATGAATGAATGAATGAATGAATGAATGAACAGAATAAATAAATAAATAAATAAAACAAATGTGTTTTAGAAGTAAGTATCAAAATAGAAATAAGTAAATAAATAGAAAAGTAAGTAACGTACAGTGCACCCATTTTGTGAAGTTCTCATATCAAATATAGAATCATGACCTCATAAGCTTCACAAAATGGTGACACTGTTGTAATGTTGCTGATACTCTTAACATTTCTGTGAATAGAGTCAAACAAATTGTGGACACCGATTACTCTAATGATTTATCTCCCTTGTTTTGCAGGCAGCCCAGTTGGTGCTGATAGGGCTCTTCAACCTCAACGCCCCGGAGTTCTCCCTCATGCTTTCTGCACTGCCTAAAGCATTCCAAGTACGTATGATCTTCTGGGGGTACACTCTGTTAACTGTACTAGTTGTGTGATCTGTTCTGTCTGTATTTAATGAAAGGAACGTCTCACACACGTCTCGCACACGTCTCACACACGTCTCATGGAAGCAAGATGACCGCAATCAGTGTTCTAAGATGTAATTGTGGTGTACGGTCAAAACCCCTCCCGGACGGAAACCACCTAGACAAAACCCATAGTAATTGCTATTGGCCGTAGATATTTTAGAACCTACGGCCGCCGTGGCAAATGTGACCTAGGCATAAGGACTAGAAGAAATTCAAAACATTTGTTATCTGCATCACTATTTGGGCTAGTAAGTTTTAAAGTTAGTTTCTAACGCTGGAACTTACTCACTACAACACTCTTATTTCTGTTGCCAGGACGGTGCCACCAAGATACTGCACAACCACATTCGTACGACTAGCGAGCCGATGGAGGTGCTGTCCCCGCACAATGCCGCCAGTCCCGGACAGCCGCGGAGCCGCCCGCCGTCGCGGTCCAGCATCGGACACGCGGACGAGTACGAGACGGAGAACCTGAACCCGGAGGAGATCTACAATTCCATTAAGAAGACCTCCGCGGACATCCAGAACCTCAGCATCAACAGCAAGCTGGAGCACTACGACGACATCAAGAAGAAGCGCGAGTTCACCTCCCAGGATTCCGGAATCCAGGACTTGCGCAACGACAGTCCTGACGGAGTGGACGGAGGGAAGAGGTCGCTGCACTATAACCCCTCGCACTACCAGGAAGAGGTCAGAAGTCGGGTCAGTGCTAGTTATACGTGGGGCGGAGAATAGCAACATGACCATCAGTGTGAAAATATCAAGTAGCATTAATTGCAAATTGCGTTGTGTATGGGTGAAATATTCCCGCAGCGACATGTATTTGAGGTATCAACTTGCCTAGTGTGTAATTGCAATTATTTATTGTCTTTTTCACTTTTCAGAATGCAATGAATGGGTACAACAACAAGTTGTCATTAGCTGAAGCGGTGTGCGATGCAGAAAATGATTTTTTCAATACCGGTAAGATTTACTTATTTATTTGTCAATTTGTTCTATGTTAAATATATCCTGTAGTTATAACAACTAACTGCAAATGTCATTATTTTTCTGTTGATATGCATACACAGCACACATTTATCTGTATTGTAATCATTGTACATATTGTCTTTAATCTTTGTATAAAATGCATAGGTATTGTGGTATTTTACTTGGATATCTTAATAGAAATGTGATCTGTTGGTATTACATTCGCTGGTCGTACATACTGTGACTGCTCGTAACACTGGCTATATTCTAGAATGAGAATTTAGTGATACAACCACTTGATATAGGCCATAGTTATTTGATTATCTGGTTTACGGATCTGCTGTTCCGATTTGATACGCATATTCTGTATTGGTAATATTATTTCAAAATAATGTTCCTTCTGCTGTAAAACATTACAGAATTGGAAATGCAATTAGTACAAGCAAACCCCCAAAATATATGTTGTAGGAAATTATTCCCCAAATTTCTCATGACATGCTGAACTATTTATAAATGGCAAGTTTGTTTCAAGTGATATTGCATTACCCCTCTCCCTGCTGAAGGCAAGTTAACTTGCCCGATCACATGCAGAAATAGAACACTTGGATTTTATTCAGCAGGGAGAAGGTTAAAAGAATGCAACATATTTTGTAGTTTTCCTAGAATGTTGTGCTTATTGATATGATTATGTACTTATGGAATACATGTACTTCAATAATATTTCTACTAAATTAATACAATAGGAGCCCATTTGTTTACTTAATAGCATTGTATATATGTGCTTGGCATTGTAATATTTCACGCTGGAAAAGCTTGCACATTAATCTATTTACAATGTTTGCATCATGAAATTAATGTTTCGTCAGTTTGTTGAATTTGAGTTCATATCAATATTAAAGTGATTGTTAATTTGCCATTTGATTTGAGTTGAAATTTTCAAGTGGTATTGTGAATTCTCAGTTTGTGACCTTTCAGTTTGTCCCTCAACATATCTTGAGAGTTACCGTAATTATTATTTAAATATCCTTGATTTGCCCATAGCTCCGTGGCATAGCCTATTGCTAGGATCCCCTTCATATGGTGAGGATTTCATTATTGGATTAATCTTTTGTTTACCCACTATCTTCTCTACATGTCCCTGAAAGAACTGTCAACATGAACAACCAGCACGGTTAACATTGTATTTCTTACAGCAAGTCATTATATTAAAGGTTTTTGAGTAAATCAAACCACGACTAAAACAATAACTGTCATTGTCATGGATTAACTGATTAATGTAATTTCTTATTCGATGGACTTGCAGACAGAAACTGTTGTAATTGTGCTGGCTGGATGTATGGAACTATCAATTTTGTTCTTCTTTGTCTCACTTCTGGTATATGGCATGTTTTGGGGAAAACTACAACCCTCGTATTGAAGAATACATGTCCTGGTCGCTTTAACCTTACTTCTAGGATTCTGAGAATCCGAAATTATCTATATTCACTAGGGATGGTTAATCTTGGGAATTTCTAAGTCTTACCATTTGCTAACAATTGTGAGTATGGTATCCAACATTTTGGGTTTCAATGTAAACTAAGGTATTCTGTCCCCAATTGTACAACCCTCTTGTAACGGTGTTATCGGCTGATAAGTTCTTATGCCTTTGTATGTTGTGAAGCCTGTTGTTTCTCGGTGTTGTAATTTGAGTATACATTTTCTGGCTTTGATGAACTTTATTACATCTTCAATATGTGGCCATTGATGAAGATTTTATGTGTGCTTCTATATTCAGTATTGATGTGATTGCAAACACATAACCTAACCATTATACTAGTAACACTTTTATTCATTTCATTTTATCAATATTTATTTTTATATTGTGTCATACATGTATGTTTGGTTAAGATGTATTATTGTAGAGTTCTGAAATTGCTTTAGCGTTTATATACCGGTAGTGACAAATTTCAATTTGCATGTATGTTTTTTTTAGTTTTGATTGACTTACCGTATTATTTAACGCCGCTGGAATTAATTGTTCAACATTTTGTGGCGAATTTTAGTAGTGCTTGCACTCACAACCAAACAAACTGCTATAGCTCTGTAACAATAGTGCATGAGGTTAAACACAGTGCCCTCAAGGTTATGGGTGAATGGGCAAGCTACACTTTTATTGGTTTGAGAAGTTTGAAATGTTTCTTTAGAAAATTATCATTCAAATTGAATAATGTATAAAATATTCTTTCTGTTATCGGCAGAATATATTTTCCAAAAATATTCCAATTTTATACGAGTGATTTTTCTGATTTCTTCATTGGTTCCTTCTTTCATATGATTTTGATATTCAGTAGTGGAAAAACGGCATTTGTGTACTTCTCAAAGCAGTAAAATAATACCCATATGGATCAAACAGCCACTGTATATCATTCTGACGGAGTTCTATAAACTGTTATCCATTCTATTTTAGGTTCCTCACAAGACCAATCAGAACTCATCAGTGAAATTCTGAATGAACTATCAAATCACAATGAAAGGTAGGTTCTACATTTTTAGTTAAATAAATCCCTTAGCAGATTTTGTAGCTCCAGGGTCGATCTCATAAACCTGACCCCAGAACGCGGGCTAGTTTCCCCACTGAAAACATTGTCACAAATTGGTAAAAAATTCCCGCAGCGACGTTAAAACTCCATATTTATTCACTGCTGAAATCGTCTGTTGCTGTGCCTGCCGTTATGCACAGCATGGCATCTTGTGCAAGTATTATGTTAAGAGTGGCTATTGGATCTAAGTGAGAGGCCGACTATAGAACTGAATCCTCCCCTCTTTGGTGCAGGAACTCTGAGAGGCAGAAGGCCATGATCACTCTGATGGTCCTGACACGAGACGACCAGTTCAGTCTGTGGGACGAACACTTCAAGACAATACTGCTCATCTTGCTGGAAACTCTTGGAGACAATGACGTAAGTTCCTCTGTGCTTGATGCCGTCTGTTTTTACCTACTACTTAACCCTCTCCCTGCTGGAGGCAACCAGGGATGCCTTAAAGAGCAGTATGTGCCTAATCCAGCAGGGAGAGGGTTAAGCAACTGTTTTTCTTGATGATGCTTGTGACGAATACAAGAAAGATTACTGTTGCGATGTTCTTGATGATAGACAATTTTATCACTTGGATGATTCATCAAGACATCTGAGGATAATGTTTTTTGTAATTTTGAATAGTATATTCTGTGTTATTCATTGGCAAATGAGAATATTATGATGAAGGGTTGGAGAGTTTGTCACTGGGGTTGGAGGGTTTAAACTTTATATATTTACTGATAAAATGAAAATATTAAAATCAAGGGTTTGAGGGTTTATAGCTGGGGTTTGAGGGTTTATTTATTTATCTACTGATAAAATGAAATATTGAAATCTAGGGTTTGAGGGATTATGGCTGGAATTTTGTGTGTGAACAGGGTCAGGTTCGTGCTCAAGCTATCAAGGTTCTCCGGGAAATACTGAAGAAGCAGCCAGATCGGTTCAAGGATTACTCCGAGCTGACCATTCTGAGAATCCTGGAAGCACACAAAGACCCAGCCAAAGAGGTAAACATTGCGTGTGTGTGAGTGTGTTTAGGGGTGTGTGGGATGGTAGAAATTGGGCTTTTGGGATATTCAAATTGCATTTTGGGAACTCAGCATCAATGTTGGCAAATGTTACCTTTCCGACACCATCACACATAGGATGAGCTGTTTACTGGTTCTTTTTGCAATGAAGTTATCATCCTTGTTCTGTCAGTACGAGCACTATGGTTTCCGCCTGCCCTATAAACTGACAAGCTGTGATATGTGAAAGAATCTTGAAAGCGGCTCTAAACCCCAATTGAAATAAGTAAATAAATAAATAAAAAGCAGTTGGTGTTAGACAGCAGATAACAGCCTAAACAGAGGATACAAGCAGCTAGCGTTAGGCAGTTAGGTAGTGAATAACAGCCTAAACAGGGGATACAAGCAGCTAGCGTTAGACAGTGGATAACAGTTGAAATGCAGAGGTCAATGTACCGACCAGCTCACACATCTTGTGTTACGGCGCGGGGTAAAGAGAGGGTATCGCATGGCTATTTAGTTTACAGCCACATACTTGAAGTGGAGATAATCAAGGCTGACTAAGTTTTGATTGTGGATTACTGTGAACAGCCCACCTCTGTGGCAACGGATGAATACATTGTGTTAACCCTTCACAGGTTCACCTTACAAGTCCGTGATCGTGTTTTTATCATTTATCCCAAAATATTAAAAGAAAACAGCAGATATTTTCCTCACTAGAGATTGATATATTTTTTAAATATACTGAACAACTTTTTAAATCATGAATTACCGCACTAGATCATGTTATATCATAGTTTGATAAACCTTTTTTTTAGCTATATACTATTAGCTATTTAACTTTGCTGCGATACCACCCACCAAGGGTTAACAGGAATTCTATAGGACTGTATTCTTAAGAGTATTTTGTGATGTTTTAATACCGTTGATACCGGAAGTTTGATAGATGCAATTACATATAGAGACTGGTGCTTTTAATACGAGAAGAGCTGATGATAGTGGGGTACGATGCAGACTATAAAATGAGAACTTGATACTGTGATGTGTCTTCAGTCTGGATATTTTTCATGGTCACAAATGGGTGAAATATTCTCGCAGCTACGTTAAACTCCATAATCACTAAGGATGCCCATTGGCAGTATATTTCCACAAAACTATCCCTTTGACAATCATTACAATCACAATGTTACCGTTATCAACTTTCCAAGACATTTGCAGCTTTTGTCTTAAAATGTTCCTGGTAGGCTGCAGCTTCTTCTTGTAGTAAGATCTGTCAGCCATCATTGGTCGTGTACGGGTGAAACGTCGCGTATGGGTGAAAGATTCCCGCTGCGACGTAAAGCAATAACTCAGACATACCTTGTAGAGTTATCAACTTCTTCACCTGTTGTCAACACAAGCTTATTTATTGATGTCCAGGCTGTGTTTGTGGGAGGTATTAATGGGATTGAATGTCCAGTTTAGGAGGAATCTTGTTTCCGTTGTCTCACTGTGTCGACTGGTGCTTTGTGTGCCCACGTTTCTATTCCGATACTTACTCCAAAACACACTCAGATAGTCTCTTCTTCATTCTACTATTAAGCTTAACGTGGTTTTTTTGCAAGGTTAGACTGCATATATTTTAGAAATGTTGAGAAGCTGTTGTGACCCTGAGATTACGAAACATTTTTGATTACATACTCTATTCTCAACTCGAGGTTTTTTAAAAAGAATTCTCATATATAATCTGCAGCATAAGTGCGAAATCATACTCGGAAACACTTGTTCATCTGAGGGCCAGGATGATACATAACCAGAGGAACAAAGTACATTAGTCTGGCATTGAGGCTTACTATAGGCGGGTGGTAGCAGAGTGGTAGAACGTTCAGACTTCGGAGCCAAAAGTCCCGAGTTCAAATCCCGTCTCTGGAGCCTGGAGTGCGTTCAAGCTAGAATACATATCGATATGTATTTCTATGTATTGCTACAGAAGCCGTCCAGCCAGCATGCGTAGCAATACGTATTAATACTTTTCACTACAGGTCTGGAGGCTGTGCGCTTTGTGGGAAAAGCGATACGCACGAAGCCTTTCAACGAGCAATACATGTAGGGAAAAGTATTGTATTGCATGTATTCTCTCTTGAACGCACCCCTGGCATCAACGTTTGTGAAAGTTACCTATCTGACACAATATTGATAGGATTCGCTACGGATGTTGCGGGTTTCCTCCTGCACTAAACTGACCAGTTGTGATGTAAGCAAAATAATCTTGAAAGCGACTCTAAACCCCAATTCTAACGGTTTACTAGAATGATTCCTGACAGATTCTATATTGGTGGTGTGTTTTTCAGGTGGTGCTGTCGTCGGAGGCGTGTGCAGATACTCTGGCTAACGCCATCCCCCCGGAGCAGTGCATGCGGATACTGAACCAGATCGTGCAGACCGCGCACCATCCAGTCATACTAGCAGGAATCAAAATGCAGACAAAGGTAAGCCAACCACACTATCGTATAACACAGGGACGAGATTCTTCTGCAGACCAACATCATCGCAAATAGGTGAAAGATTCCCGCAGCGATGTTAAACTCCATAATCACTCGTTCCGCAGATGAACACATTTTGAGACTCCGGGGTTGATCTTGTAAACCTGTGACCCCTGGATCCCGGCTGTTTCAGCTGAAGACACAGTTTTTCATTCTCTGTGCAACACTATTAATACTGGTGTCTATGCCACAGAATAATCGTAGCACTACTAAAGGATTCTTGTCAGTTGGGTGTTTTCTTCTTTCAGGTGGCTGAGAGGCTACCCTCGGACATAATGGAGAAAATGCTACCCGATATTGTTCCAGGTTTACTAAGGGTATGTATCTCTCATTCACCATATTTGGAATTGAACCACGATGTCAAATTTAAAAAAATATTATTTATAATTATTTCTTTTTAAATTAAAAATTAAAAATGAGAGAATCTTGAAAGTGGTTCTAAACCCCAAGTAAAAACAAAAGTAAAACTAAATAAGTCAGTATTATAAAGCCGCCTCCTATGTTTGCCAGGGTTATGATGCACAGGAGAGCATGGTTCGGAAGGCCAGTGTTTTCTGTCTGGTTGCATTACACTTATCAGTGGGAGAGGTCCTCCGGCCATACATACAGGAACTGTCAGGAAGCAAGGTAAGGCACTGGATATAATTGTACTGGCATGGACAAATTCTGCAGATCTGTTTATCCAAGGCTCGATTTAATTTCTTGCGATAAAAAATACAAAACTATGTGGGGAAAATGAAAATATTGAAAGCTAGTGATAGAGCATGTGGGAAAATGTTGCCCGATATACTTGTGTAGACAAATCAAATGTAGATACTTTCAGATAAAATATGTTTGACCATGAAATATGTCAACATTTCGTGATTGTATGCCGTTAATAGTAAGAGTAAGCAGTACACTAAGCAGTAGCCTAATCACTAAGCAGTAGCCTAATCACTAAGCAGTAGCCTAATCACTAAGCAGTAGCCTAATCACTAAGCACTATGTTGCTGGTTGCAGATGAAGCTGTTGAATCTGTACATCAAGAAGGCCCAGTCGCAGAAGGAGGACGGTCGGAGTATCCAGTCTCCCGTCATGTCCGACACATGACCGCCCTAGCCAGCCCACTGTGCAGTGTCCTACCATAGACTCCTCCCCTTCCCGGCCGGCCGGCTCTAGCCAATCACAGTGCTGTACTCAATCACATGACTCCAGAGCTTCAACCTCAGACACTATAGAGCTTGTCTTTACAGCGATCAAGTGCTTGCTAATGGCTGTACTCTGTGTATATGCACTTGTTTTTAAGTTGACCGATGCCGTTCTGACTGATGATGTCGATGATGATGATGATGATATTAAACTACTACTACCACTACCAGTAGCCGGGACACCGTTGGCGCTATGGTTCTCAGATGGAATTTTGGATTTCCTGACAGTAGGCGCAACACCATTGGCGCTATGGTTCCGAGATGAAATTTTAGACTTACTGACAGTAGTTGCAAAACACCGTTGGCGCTATAGTTCTGAGATGGAATTTTAAACTCTACTGCTGGTAGATGCGAGACCTATTGGGACTGAAGACACTGACCCAGTGCCTGCAGCCACAGAAGCAATGCCGCTATAGTTCCTGACATGGAATTCCTGCAAGTGGACCCACTATTGGTAGCGGGCAGTTTTATCACAGATGCGGCATACCTATACTGTACATATTACTGAGGACTATTTATTCGCGAATGGGATACCAAAGTGTACAAACTTTTCTTTAATGGATCTATTCAGCCGTTTTGTTGTTGTTGTCTTGTGATACTGCATACAATCAATTCTTGCTGTGCCATGTTGGTACACTTATCTGTGTTGGTACACCTTTATAAGTGGTACACCTATGTCGGCCAACCTTTGTGGCTCGCCTTTATATGTTGGTACACCTTATGTGTTGGTACACCTTGCTACGTGTATGTTGGTACACATTTATGGTACACCTTTATATGTTGGTTCACCTATATTTGTTTGTATACCTTTATGATGGGAATACTTATAAGTGTTGGTACACCTCTATATAGTGGTACACCCTTTAAATTTTGGTGCACATGATATCTTGATTTTCTTGAACTAAATATCGATCGATACTGTAATGAAACTGTGTTTGCTACTTGTATGTTTGCTGCAATATATTTTATGTATTTCTCAAGCCTGCAAGATAGTTTTATCCAATAAGTATATCTACAGAAGGATTGGAATCCAATACATATATCTCCAGTAAGATAGTTTTATCCAATAAGTATATCTACAGAAGGATTGGAATCCAATACATATATCTCCAGGATGGAAGTTCACACCAAAGGCATATTCATATTAAGGGTATTAGAGGAAATATATATATGCATGTTGCTTCCAGATTAGTGACAATATAAAGCAATATTGATAATGAACTGGTTTGGACCTAGCAATAATTGCAAGATTCTATGCAGTAATATTAGAACTAAAATTTGAGTATATCACTTGTATGCAGATCTAACTACCGGTAGTAACTATACATGGGCGCCTATTCTCGAAACGTTCTTATGATCATCTTACCCTAAGAACATGGGTAACATTTTCATAGCCCTACTATATGAATCTTTAAGATTGTTGTTAAGAACGTTTCGAGAATATGCCCTTTGGATGTCCGGCATACCTCCATCTGTATTCTGAACTTAGGGAAGGAATGCAACTTGGGACTGATGTATATCAATATACAGTATTTATTCAGTTTAACGATGTTTACTATAGAACAGTATGTAAGCGCACTATTAGAAGATAAAGTCATTAAATCATGTATCATTATGAGATTATCATATTATTACTTGGCTTGAGTGTCTTTGCAAATTGTCTCCATATTTTGTTCGGGCACAGGGTGAGGACCACATCCACCACTGTCTTGCAGGAGATCTCCAGTTATCTCAGATACTGTTAATTCTGATACTGTGTACATGTGTATATGTGTATACAGCATGCCTTCTGTGTGAGAGAGAGAAAGAGAGAGGGAACCTCCAGACTTGGCATGGATTTGTGTATGATAAATGTACAGAAGTGTGTGTATATCCTCAAATGTGTACATTTATCCTTTGAGTGGCAAAGCCGCTTGTCTTCTAGAATGCAAGGGAGGAATCATTATTCCAATGTGCAGTGGAAGGTTGAACTTTGTGTGTTCAGTGTCACAGGTAACTGGTGCATACTTAGCTGTGATCCATCTGTCTGCCAGTAATCAGTGGACCAATGTTTTGTCTTGTACATGGAGCTGCTATACCTGTCTTATCAGAACTATGTAGACCATCTTCCGTATTGTACATTTGAACTGCTAGCTACTATCTCTCAGTCGGTGCTAGGTAGACATCTTCGTATATGGATCTGCTAGCTGTCTGTCAGTTCTATGTAGACCATCTTCTGTGTCTTATATGGATCTGCTAGCTGTCTGTCAGTTCTGTGTAGACCATCTTCTTTCTTGTACATGGAGTTGCTAGCTTATTATTTATTGTTGCCCATATCCAGCTTTTTCTGTAGTGACTTGTATCAAATTGATCGAGGAACTTTTCCAGTGAATGAAGTTTTCTCTGAACTCGCCACCATGGTTAGTCTAGTCTTAGATGCTGCCAGTATCGATAGGAATCTTATGTAGTTTGTACAGAGTGTAGAATATGTACAAGTGAACAAAACAACCTGGAAATGTTCCTCTGTCAATACAAGTACAATGCAATTGCTTTACCTGAACATTTGATCTTCCCTCTGGTTACTGGCAGATACATTCAAAGTGTTTGCATGAACTGAATGAGACTGATAGTAAAGAGATCTGTTGCTGTGACCCTTTTAGTAATTGTACATGCCTCAACTTGATAGCTTTGTATACATATTGTAGCATCTTGTGTCCATGTTATCTTGTCCTATGTCGATTTGTGTCTTTATTATATGCTATTACAAGTATATTGATGATATGGCATGTTCTGCTAATAAATACAAATTCTAACTATGGTTCAGGGTTCTACTTATGTGTGTGTCCATTCAAGTTCAAACATGAGATGAAAAACAAACAGGAAACGAATGAGAAACATGTATGCATTGACTGACAGCTGGATCTAGTTAGTTGACCATGTTTGCTGTCATAGTCTTCTAAGTTTTGTGAGCACATGTTTTCTATTTGACTGGTATAGATGGTGTGAAATCTAGCATAGATGTCAACATCGCACACAAAAACATACCCAAACACTCACATCTTAATACCACATCCAAATAAAATGCTACAATATGTATATCTGAATGCGAGTATATGATCTTCACAAAACACATCGTACCAGTAATCAAATGGCTACACTTTAGTGTTGAAATATGACCATACATAGTTACCAGTATGACGTCTGACATTTTCTAATACGCGAAAATACTCCGACATTCGCAAACCTCGTCTACTTGTATGAAACCAACCGCCTATACTACCAGACTATTTATTTTGGCAGCGTATCAAGTATTTTTCATACACAAACTAGTTTATTATGATCGATCGAGTTTCATCTCATAAACTTATATCATATCAGTTTCAGTTTTTAGAGATATTAATAGTAAAGAGAACAATAAACCCATCTGATATTAATCGTCGTCATTCTTCTATCGACATCTGGCCACAACACTATCCTGTTGCAAGCACTTTGGTCCTAAGCCGTTGGTCCATGGACAGTCAGTTTGAGACAAGCATAAAACAAAATAACATAGATATAATCCGATCTAAGAAAAGCAGTAATTTGTCAGTGTCGACTTACAGTCGTGGCATGTGATGGGTATGTAACCCGAGCTGTGTTTCGCACGAATACCCCCTCAGCACCCGTCCATGACACCTGGAAAGCAAGTCAGCACGAAACCGACGTGATCAATGATTTATTGTGTTTGAACCGTCAGAGTTAGTCCTTTGGTAAACTTTCATCCGGTTTAATGTATTCATTGTGCTTTATAACTTGTTATAAACTATGATATGTGATTGCAATTCCATGTTCTTGCATTGGTTATAGACGTTATTTAAAATAAAAAAATATTATTATTATTATTATTATTATTAATAATAATATTATTAGAATCGAATGCTGGAACTCTAAATGTTCAACGTTCCTCGCTGAAGCTCGTAACTGTGAACTAAATAATTTCACTCGTGACATATTTCCCGTAATCATTCGTATCTCATGGGTTATTCTCTAATTAGCTTATTATTTGATGAGGGGAGATTTGTAAAATATTCAGGGATAAATTGGTTGTTAAATAGATTAAAACGTACATACGTGTGTACATAGGACAGTCAATTAAAAAATGTGTTTCATTTTCTATACAATTATGACAAAATGTACATGAACGCTCATTTAACGGAGTGAATGGTTTATTATAACGGCCTGTTTAAGAGGACCGGCCATCTAGAGCTTGTCCAATACACGTATTGATATTTTAACCATATTCGCACGGAATAACACTCTTTGGCATGTCTAAGAATGCAAATTTCATTTAATCTTTCAAAAAGACTTGAATTGACTTAAAATTGTATTTGGACTATGAGAAGCACCTTACAATGCTACTTAAATTTCTAGAAACTTAAAACAGACAAGAACAAAATACACTGTCCATAACGGAATTAATCGAAGCTTTGCATGATAAAATAGTTTCCCTTCAAGTAAACCGGAATAGTAACACTTAAAATGTCGCTTGTTTGTAATATTTACAGAAAACTGTCCGATGGATGGCAATACTCGTAATAAAGAAAAAAAGTTACGGTTTGAACGTCCTTATTAAGCGGGGGAACAAGGAGACAATGCGGACAAGGCGACAGGTACCAGACAGGGGACAAGAAAGACCAGAAGGGGGCAAGAGGGGAACAAGACAGAAGGTGCGCAAGACGGACAAGAATTAACTCTCTCCATGCTGTTCAACCGGAAGTCTAAAAGCTGTTCCTTTGGCTAATTCAGCAGGCAGAGAGTTAAGGGATACATCTGGGGGGGTTAGAAGTAGGATCTCCGGGGAGGGAGTTTTTGGGGTGGGGTGAGGCTGAGGACGGGGTGGGGTGTGTGTGGGGGATTAAACTGAGACATGATCTGATACAGGGACATGTCCCCACAATACTGTCATGTTTCTGCAAACACGGTGAGGACAAAGAGTCCCCCGCAGTACCGTGTTACCAACTCCACGTTCTCACCCTCCAGACGTACGTCTCGTCCGAGTTCGTCATCCGAGAAGCTATAGGAACACGACCGGACAATGTCCCGTCACGAAAATATTTGTGCTGCAGTGATCGTTCAATTTTTATTCTTCAATTCAACCGGGTACTAAAAATATTGACAAATGGTTCTCATTCAGTTAGATCACTAGCGAAAACACACATTGATCTGTTGACTACGTGTTACCAGACGTGTACAGTTTCAGATCCGCATATGTCAATAGTATTGCTTTTCGACAGAGGGCAGCTTTGCCATAAATGTTTCAGAAATAAGTATGGTGTGCTTGCTTGAATAATACACAGGTGGGAGAGAGAGAGAGAGAGAGAGAGAGAGAGAGAGAGAGAGAGAGAGAGAGAGAGAGAGAGAGAGAGAGAGAG
>JAVCKZ010068883.1:0-14141 GCA_034780755.1 Lepetodrilus elevatus
CCCCCCCCCCCCCCCCCCCCCCCCCCCCCCCCCCCCCCCCCCCCCCCCCCCCCCACAACGACGATCCCTTAACCATATCCACGAATTGAATCAATCATATTAGAACTTAATATTTAATTTATTATTTTTAAAGTTCATGAACTGTTATCTATAACTTTAACATACTACTATTATATTCTCAACCCACGGGGCAACACCAACCATGCATTATATCCTGCTAATTGTCATATAGTATAAACTGCCAGATTAAATTTCAATTCAGGGCTCAATTTATCGACTAATTTGGGAGCCATGGCGACAGAATTTTGCATTTGTCAACCAATATTTCACTTATTTTAAGTCTTTCTCTTGGGGGGGAAAATATAACTTTGAGGTCTAATTTACGCAGATCAATCCTCTTTATACGTAAGGTAATCTATCATATTTAATGAACTTAGTACTACTTGTGTGAGTATTTATTTGTCCCCCAAAGTGTGTCACACAGTTTATTTGTCCCCCAAAGCCCATGCCACACCTTTTGTTGAGTACCCCCTACCATTGCAGTGCATACTGTGGTGATTAAATCTATCTACTTTGGTCATCATCGTATGCATCATGACAGCTGGTGTTTATTTGAAGGTTATTTTAATGTGTCACGAATGCTGTTTAATATGCACGTCAACAAACATCAAGCACGGACACGAACTGAAAGAAGCGTCGGGGATACGCCTAGGCTAAAACCTGAGAAAACGGACTCTCAAATAATTGTGTACATGTACGTGATAATTTGATAAGTTGAAGACTTAAAAATCACATATCCGTGTCTTTAAATTTTATTTAAAAATAAAACACTCAAAAAAAAAAAAAAAAAAAAAAAAACATAAACAAACAAAACCACAACAAAAAAGAAAAAAGAAAATAGGAGTTCTATGAAACAAAATTCACGACAGCCCAGGACATTAACCTGTCCATAATAGATCGCTAGCCCACAAAACCAACATACTTCTGTCTTAAATCTCCTTGGACTTTATCCTACTTAATACTTGATAATGTTAAGTGATTTGTCAAAGACACTCGGACCATGATAAGATAGTACAAGATTTAAAGGACGTAGATCGTACCACTTGACTTGGCGGTGATTACGATGAGAATATAGACAGTATATACATAATGTATTATACATGTACCGTATATTATGCCAGAACACGACGCTCATGATGGAGGGGGGTTATCTCGGCGCCTGATTACGCATTGATAGTATGTAAGGTTGTATAATGTTTGGACAAATTGCTCTTGCCACAGATAGCCATGACATTGTTATAGCACGAACGATGGCAACGTTGACCGGTATCCATGAACACAAAGATGCCCTGGGCCATGCTCGTCAGAATGATCGTAGCGCTACAAGAGTCGTTTTCAGAACGTAATATTAGCGTAAAGTTAGTCTGCAGATTTGAAACAAAATCTGAAAAGTAGGCCTACGATAATAATAGAAACCGAATCATATGGCCAAAACTCACACCAGCAATCTGATGATACCCTGATATCCATGGGGTAGGTGCCACGTGACACACATAATATGTTAAAAAAGCCTAACCAGGGATCATTAACAAATTTAGCACAAACTTAATTCAGTTCGTTTCAGTGGATCCATGTTAATCGTCAGAATAGAAACATTGTTAGGTTAATCGCCTGAAAAGTTATATTTTTCACTTTACGAATCTGAAAAGGATTTTTATTTTACTGAAATATGAATAATAGCAACAATATTTACGTCCGTGAATGCCACAAGTATATAATAGAGCGACTATTTCCTTGGAGGCATTTCGTTTCGATTTCTTTTTCCTTTCCTATCTAATAAAGGCGTTCACTCTGAATTGTTAACCGGAAACGTGTAAAAATCGAAAATTAAAATGCAATCTGTTAAAAGGCATGGGCGTAGCTGGTGATTAATACTGTGTACTCAGAACCATTTTCATAGCCATATAGGTTACAATCACAGTTTGTTGATATTGCATGTGCAAACCTATTTTGCCTGAAAGTGTTAAGGATAGGCCTACTCTCACCCATTGACTGTATTAGTATATGTAGCCTATTCTTGCCCATTCATCCCATCCTGCAATGTCTACCGAAATTTACGATGTCGCAGTCGCCAATCAAGCTTATACCAAAGATGCTCAATTGGGTTTAAATCTGGCGATTTGACGGTCATAGCAGCTTCCTAAGAAAATCCACACGTACAGTATCAGGCTTGGCATTATCCTGGTGGAACATTTCTATCTGAACGTTCAATAATGAGTATGCAGCTAAAATATTTGGTCAGATGCTACTACAATGATCAACTATTATAATGGAAAGTGACATATTTTTGTAATAACCGATGTGTCAGGATGTGTGACAGAAGTTGGAGGACCCGACACCTAGAGCGCTAGGACTTTTAATTTCCAAATTTAGGCCTAAATGTTTTTGTGTCTTGCCTTTTCAGGTTTATGCAAAACTTTATGACACCATATTATGGCCAGTGCTTAACTTATGGAGGCCAAGAGGGGGGTAAAGTCGGGACTTCGGACGTTTATCGGACATTTATTTATAGGACATGTTTCCATCTATCAATGGCAAATAATGATTTGATACTGAAGCGACCCAATCTTTAACAAAAATTGTCATTGGTTTATACAAAGTTGTATAATACTTTGAAACTAATATAAATGCAACTAGGTGTCGTGTTCTCCAACTTCTGTCACACATTCTGACAAATCGGTTATTATAAAATTGTGTCAATTGCTATTATAATAATTGATCATTGTAGTAGCATCTGACCAAATATTTTAGCTGCATACACACTATATTATTGCAAGTTTCAGAGTAAGAGAGAAAGGTTCCAGCAGGATAGTGCCAGGCCTCATACTTTACTGTGTGGATTTTCTAAGAAATCATGGCCGATTTTACTAGCTTTCGCCATATCTGCATAATTTAACAAAAACTGTTATTAAAAGTTCTAGGTAATGTAAGTGCCACAGAGATAATGTATCATATACTGCTAGCATCACAGTTTCTTACCGCACCAGATTTTCACACAGCAAATTTTACAAGTTGTCAGTAGCTGTTGAGATCTCCATTTTCAGCAAGTAAAACAATATGCTCGGCATACGCTAAGATTATTACTATGTCTTCGCCTATGTTCACATACTTTCCGATAGATTTTTAAAAGAGTTTAATGTAGCATTGGTCTAACATGTGTAATCTTAAGTAGGCTAAATAATTAAATACAAATGTAAAATAACGTAATTTGAATTTATGTCCGTAAAATAAAAGTGTACTCACGTGAGTACACTGCGTATACGAAGCTATATATACGTCCACGAAAGGTTACATGCATGTGATTAGCTGTTTATTATATTGTTTTTCTATAATAAACCAGTACGCAGAATGTCTCTATTTGACATTATCTACGGAATTGCTTACATATCTATGCATATTAGTAATACATCTTTCAGATTTAAGTCCTATCACTGATCATATAAGACTTGCGAGTTTTGCGAGCCAAGTCTACAAATCTTGTGATAAATGGTCACGTGACGCGGTGACAGCGAGCTAGTAAAGCCATAAACTGGATACGTTCTTGAATAATTATCACATCCTTGTAATGGATTGGTACGCTTAGATTGAAAGTTATTTAAATTACACTCAGGATATCTTGTAGTTGACATTAATAACTGGAAAGTGAGGGGGGCGCCGTCAGTATAATTCTCGCGGTTTGATTTATTACTTTATGAGCAGCTTGTCTATATGCAGTACAAGGAGTGTTCGTATAGATATAAGTATAGTAGACTGATTTGGAGGAGAGAGAGAGAGAGAGTGAGAGAGAGAGATAGAGAGATAGAGAGAGAGATAGAGAGAGATGATCAATCCAAAGATTCACAAACATGACATGTTTCATGTATAATTCTAATAAATCTATAATAATTACTAAAACTAAACCACATGCGACACTAATGTTATAATGTATGTAGTAAATGCTATTGATGTATGTAGTACTCGTGTTATTAACATGCGTAGTATTAGTGTTATTAATGTATACATGTAGTATCCGTTTTATTAATGTATTCGCGTTATAATGTATGTCATATTCGCGTTATTAATTAGTGTAGTATTCGCGTTGTTGGTGTATGTAGTATTCGCGTTGTTGGTGTATGTAGTATTCGTGAGTCAGCCTGATGCTGCACTGTGTACACACATACATCACAACATTACCACACAATCACGGAGTGTAGACCTTTGATATATTAGTTGCGGGATTTAAATGCAGGGCCTATAAATGATGTCAGATCGTGTCGGTACTATGCTGTAACGACATATTGTTGGCGCCAAGAGATAAACTCTTATGATAAATCATGTTGAAATGTCACAGTGTCCGAATAGAAGCTAAGCCTGGCTTTTCTATACTGTGAGAGCTCTATAGCAAAGCAACTATAAACTGTACTACAGTTTGTGGGTAGTTATCATTATCCGTCGGCGTGTATCGCGGCGTATGCTAGTGACAATTTCAAGATAAACACATCTTCGAATGTTCACATGTTGTGGTTTTATCTAGTTTATATCTGCTGCCAGAACCGATTTGGGAGTGTTGCGAAAATACGTTAACGAGGACCGATGCCAACGGGTCGGAACAGACAAATACGAGATAACTTAGTCTTGTTGTTGAGGGAGAACGAATTACTTTCTGTGGATTCTATGGTACCACTGTTCACGTTATTTTATAACAAATTAGTACATGTTCTCCGGTGAAAGCGGTAACGCACTAAAACGCTCTTTATCGCAATTTGTTATAGGGGTAGGCCCTAAACTGCAAATGTCATCGTTCAAAAAGACATTACGAAATGTTCGACTCCCATTATCGTCCTTCTCAAGAAAGTCTTTAACTAATTTCCCGCATACTCAACCAATTCCCAAACGTTCTTTGAAGTTATGTAATGGACACATTATAAAATTACAATCGTAACAATAATCTCGACATTCCACGCTAATGTTCTTGGCGTGTAGACGTTCAAGAAGTAAATTACTCGTAGATTGCACTCACGGGATCATTAACCTCGACAACTCCCACACCCATCTCCCCATGGAGTCACAGACTCCACCACACCCCTCCCCCAACCTCCCCTCCCAATGCCCACCGACCCTCAGACCACCACCAAACCGACCCTTCCGACCCGCCTCTGACTCTCACGCACACCTTCTCTGATGCTTCTTTTAACCCCTTCCCAGGTGAAACAGACCACAGTGGGTTGATAGCGGAACAGCCGCAGATAAACTGACACAGGCAATCAGAGCAGCATTGAGATTTCGAGTGCTCAGCCGGAGTATTATGCAGTCAGCGAGTTGCTGGCTTGTTTACATGCCGCTCGTTGTGTAAAGCTCCGACGCCAGTATGTCTCGCGCGCACCTGGGCAGGCTCGGCCGCGGTGAACGTTTAACGTACATTCTTTCACATGGCGGCTCAGGGCAGACGAAGATTACTCCGACACCGCCACTCATTAATCGCTTGAGAGCCTTTCCCACACTTGTTGAAAAGCGGGATCCGTATGGACCCCCCCTTCTTTTTATCTACGAATCCAACAGATGACATGCCATGTGTAAAAAAAAATTGTAAAAATTATAATTTGGATTAATGTTAGGGTTATTATTAACATATCTGTAGACGTTTGCGTTTGTCTCTTTGGCGAAGCCATGCAGAAAAAGGAACATATTTTTGTTCTCGGGTTGGAAAGCAACAGCAGCACAAAGGAATTAACTAATAAAAGAAAAAACATATTCTTATAAGAATAGTAAGAAAATTACAGCTTTATTAGAATAAGCTCGCAATATGTTTCAACATGTAGGTATCATATGGAACGTTTGTTCGGAAAACCACTTTGGGCAATAATGTTATTGTTGACAGTGCTGACTTTCACTTGAACTACAACCATACTTGTATCTGAGATACGGTTGAAGAACGCGCTTATGCAATACCAGCAACTTATAGGATGAAAATACACTGTTTAGATTTACTTTTCGGTATTTAAAAAAAATAGAGAGCATTATATGCCATAAAATCAAGCGACATCAGAGGTCATGAGGTGTTGGAGATGGTGACCAAGGTGACCTTATGACATGCTGTCCTGAATAAAATGTGAGCATAAGCAGTGAAGATGACGAGATCCTGGCTTACTGCAGTTTACCACACAATACTTATAAGAATAGCCTTTAAAAGTTTTTTAGTTTAATTAATATGCGCATTATTAACAGTGTTACGGCTTACTCCGATGCATGCTAATACGGTAGTGCAATGATACAGTCCCCCAGTGCTAGACTTAGGACGTATGGATTGATGTATGCCATGTGCAGTGTTGGAGCGTACGCATTCTCTGATGCACATATAGCTTACTCATGATGCATATGTTCGTTGCTAGAGCTTACTCATGATGCATATGCTCGTTGCTAGAGCTTACTGATGATACATTATTCCATTGCTAGAGCTTACTGATGATGCATACTTTTATTAGGAGAGCTTACTCATGATGTGTACTTTCATTGCTAGAGCCTATACTCATTTACTCATTACTAGTCATTAGCCTTTCTCACTCACTTACTCATGATACATACTTTCACTGCTGAAACTTACTCATGATGCATACTTTCACTGCTGAAGCTTACTCATGATGCATACTTTCACTGCTAGAGCTTACTCATGATACATACTTTCACTGCTAGAGGTTACTCATGATACATATTTTCACTGTTGAAGCTTACTTAATCACATCAGGAAGGAGGTTAACATTTCTGAATACATTAGTGAACTACTGGCTTATTATCAATTTCTGACAAGCTGTCCATTCTTTGGTTTGATTCATTCCTCGACATGTTGTATCACACTGAAGTAGATTTACGTCAAACATGTCAAATTACTTTCAGCCAATACCTTGATTCATGGAATCGCCAAAAAGCAATGTGAATAAGACGTTCAGAAATTCATATTCCTAACCGTTTTTGAAACCAAGACATGCCATCTCGTACCTAAACGCCGTGATTTTGTTTCTACTTTCGATTTGATTTATACGTTGACACGTGCAATACGCGTTGAAATGATGAGCATTCATGCACTTTTGATATTATTTATAATATTGGATAGTCGAGTGGATTTACATAAAGACGAGTGTCAACGCTTCTTGGCATGACCCAAAGTGCCATCAGATGTACATATATTACCACGGTCTGAATGCTTACCGTGAGAACCATTTACCATTAAATGTCAATTTATCTGACATATTGGTTCGTACTCCGCTCACCGTTAGTCTCATGTCATGTTCTGTATCGAGTACAACAACTTATTCTCCGAATATTGTTTTGGATCAATATGTCCATTCTCCGGTCGATTCAAAACCCGCCTACCCCCTACCAAGCCAGTCGCTATTGATAAGATATGGCCATTTGATATTAAATGACTCATGCGCGGCGTTTACTTTGTGTTCTGCGTTATTTTGTGAACTTTAAACGTCTTCTTACGTGTATATTTCATACCTGGCAAGACCTCCGTAATATACGACGGCTAGAGCACACCGGCTTCATTCATCAAACGCGGGGAGGCCCTATTTTGACAAACATAACATACTGATAGAATAAAATGTTTCAATATTTATCGAAAGCTCGCGAACAGTACATGTACGCAGCTATCAATAGAGATTACAGTCTCTTGCAGGTGAGAAATGGTCTACCTAAGCAATCATAGGCCTCAGGTGCGCGGTGTTTCACATACTTGAGTATCTCACTGGCGCCAGTCTGTCTCGCTGTCGGGCCGAGTTGGGCCTCACAGGTGTGCGAGCTCAATAGCGATACAGGTAACAATAGTCCGAACTGCCCACCTGCACTCACGGCTAAACACCCGAATAACGCTCATCGCCAACATACTCATACACTAATGAAATAATATCTTTGTATATATATATTTTTTCTATTTCCATAATGTGAATTCATAACAAGCCTGGTCGATTATTAGAAATTTGATTGAACATTTTGAACAAAGAAATAGAGCTACATTTCTCTTACGTATAAATCTAGATCTATTATACTTTTTTTTATGTTTATGTTTAAAAGAATTATTATTATTATTTAAAAAAAACCGCACCGTGGAATTACTACCATTGAGCATATATATAATACTTATTAGGGATATATAGAATGATACGAAAGATGTAATCCCCTAACAATATTAACTCTACAACAGCGTACAGACTAGCGAAACAGATATTGTGATAGGTTGGATTACCATATACGTAGACCTTAAACCACAACCCTAAGTCTAATAACTCAGCAAAACAATTACTTATTAACTTGTATATTTGCTCAACAAGTGCTCTTAACCAGAGTAATACTATACGATCATAATAAAACACTTACGTCTGTTTACTCAACCCTATTACATTTCGTTGCGAAACGTTTACAAAACTCACGGATATGAATGACTTTTTTTCTTATGTTCTTCAGGAAATAATTTATTGTTCAAGTAAGAAAGCGCGTATATCGGTAGACGAAGTGACATTGTTGTCGTCTATACGTCACCGTGATATACAGACACGATAGAAATGATTAATAATACTAACAATATTATGCCTAGTATCCATCTTAGAGCTGATCCCCAGTTCATAGCACAATCTCAACTGTGATGTATGGTTCTGGAGTGCAGGACGTTTCGGACCTGGAAGTTTCGGCCTATAAGCTTCGGTAGGATTTAATTAATTGAGGACGAAATTTCCGCAGCCGAAACGTCCGGGTCCGAAACGTTCAGGCCGAAAGTTCGAGCCTAAATTCTATGCTCCTTTCCCCATGTACCCGGTATACATGTAGTCACTATAATAGTAGAATTCTTTTAAATAGAGCGGCCTGCTTTTCTCAGTTTATAATTCACACACACGACTGTGGGCAGTTTCTGTTATACTTTAAATTAAATGACAGATCTTCAAATATATTGAAGAAAAATATAAAGGAAAATGTATTTACACCCTCCCCCAATAATTTAGAATATTCTGCCATTAGTGCCCTAAAACATTGTATTTTCATTCGTTTAACACATTCTGAACTGCTATATGAATAACAACAAGTCTAAAATTATATAAAAAGTCAGTCATCTGGGAAGTATTATCGAAGAAGCATCTGGCTGAGCTCTAAGTTTTACCTTTCCCTGGGGGAGATGTGTAAAAAGTCGATGATCCGGGAAGTATTGCATATACTTACGGACAGAATTGCAAAAATGTACCTACGCTGATTACTGCATTTTCAAAGTGTAAACACTCCTACCTGTTGTAGATATTATGGATCTGGGTAAAGCTAAGTGTAATGCCTGTAGTAATATACAGTGCATGTCAGTGATTTGCTTTGACATTTGATAATTATGTTTACGTTACCTTACGCGAACACGCATACTAGTACTTCATAATTCAGATCGTTGACATTAGACACATTTTTACCTGTCCATATAATTATAGATTTGCATTCTTTTTCCGCATTAAAAAAAAATAACATCTTTATTTATTATATGAAACTAGTCATCAATTATATTAATATTTTACGTAAATATTTGTGTGGATAAAAAAGTAATTCAGAGATATTGAACCTATATTGACGTACGGTAGCGCAATGGTAGAACGTTGAACTGTGGTACCAAGCTTCTAGGTTCAAATTCTGTCCTTGGAACCCAGCGTCAATGTAAACAACATATACAGTATACCTTTCTGACGTGATAATGATATGATGCGCTATCTGTACAGTACTGCAGTACAGTGGTAAAGCAGTTATTATGTTTGGTCCGTCAGTACCGGTGTGCGCAGGTTTACCGTAACATTCAGTACTACTGATGCTTTATACTGGAATTGAGCTTTATAAACCTCCCTTCAAAATGAATCTATTTAGACAATTCGACAGCGGACGTTTCGGTCGAAACCTCAGGGCTATATTCCATGAAATTGCCCCTATACCCTAGAGCGACAGTACTTTGGTAGTACAAAAACGATGATACATATTGCACGGCCATCTAAATATGTGATTGGATTTATTTCATATTGCTTATCGTGTAGACTACTATATTCATTATTCGATACATACTCTTTGGTGTGTTAAAGCTTCAATTATAAATTATATAGCTTTCTATCGCATTAAACTATACCACAATGGCACAAATATTTGCGAATTATGCAATATAAAACTAACGAAAACCTTCTTTTCGAGCCTTGTATCCGAATACCAATGTAGGCGATAAGCTTGCTTTTGTCTTGCGAGTAAACTGCGAAAACCAGTCTAAGACTCTTAGGTAATGGACATGGCTTAATACTCAAATATTCCCACAGTAACTTCCATTCCAACGATTCCCACCGGACACGTGATCTTCCCCCACCCCCACAGCCTACGGTCTCCACCCCACACGCACCTGCACCGGCTCATTATCCGGCTCTCCCGAGACAACTACAAAAACACCTATCTCTTCACTACGGCCGGACAACATTAGCTAATATTGCAGAGTCTTAGGTTTGCGGTTAAATAGTGTCAACACCTGGTAAGAGAATAGTACTTCGCGGTCCGTTGAAGGAGCTTCGCGGCCTTGTTAAAAAATGCTTCCCACCTATGTTCAATTACAGGTGCATGAGATCGTGGTAAACCTTATGGGTATGTGACCAGTACTTTACACCATTGCTACAGAGATGATAACATAGTGGGGGTGCATTAGCACTGTCCAGTTAAGATTGGTGGTCACACCATCGCTAGGACTGGCCACGATCATCACAATGCCCTGAAACTCGGACCAAGAGAACGATCAGTTTTCGACACAGAGACTATATAGCTTTGTTGAAAAGAGAAACACACAATATAATAATGGCAAATTGGAATTCTTAATAAGGAATATATTTATTCTTTAGATGCATCTGCTAAATCATCATCATCGATTCTTGATACTTTTCTAGTGAGTCCAATCTCCGAGATTATGAAACATTTTAAGTATGATTTCATTTTCAAGCTAAACTTTTATATGCAGATTTATAACAGAACTTTGAGTTGTACAGTCGTACTGAAAAAGGTTTCGTATCGGTGCCAGATATGAACACACTCACCCATGAGAAAACCTTAGCGTTATCAATTTGTAGCTATCTTATTAACCGTTGCCATTATATTCTAAGATGTCCCTTATATTAGTAATATACGTGGCATACGTGCACATTACCAACTGATAGTAATGTCTGTAAATATTTAGAAAAATACTAAACATTACTTAGTTTATTTTTGTATGCTCTACTATCATGCCATTTAGAATATCCATGCCAATCCTCGCGACTTAAAATTAAGGGACGATAACCGAAAATCCAACGTAAAGCTCTCCTAATCTCCATCTTTGATCAAGGGGAGATAACTCTGATTGGTCAGTCTGCAAGGCGGCCATAAAGATGTCTGAATGGCAGCAGTGTTAGTATGATTAGCTCCATGTCGTGCAAGGTGTTCACAGAGGGTGGGACTTGATAAGAAGGTCTGTGCATGAGAAACTGATTACAATGACGCTCCAGTAACGTACTCCTTGTGCAGGGTGCATGCTAATTGACAAGGGATATCTGTAGTGATTGAAAGACGCAGGTTCCATAATGGCGGGCCACAGCTGTGGGTGTTTACCCCCCACCCGTGGTGGTGTGTGGTGCTTTCTTGTGCAGCCATCACTAGAACGAGTTCACGGGGGAATACATGATAGGACTAAGTCGAAAGTGAAAAGGCAATTGGGAATTTGTGAGAGATTGAGAGAGAAAAGTAGGAAAGAACACGCGAGAGAAAAATATAATATAAAAAAATACAGAGAGAGAGAGAGAGAGAGAGAGAGAGAGAGAGAGAGAGAGAGAGAGAGAGAGAGGGAGGGATGGAGGGTAAATATAGGTGCATATACATGTATATATAGATAGATAGCTAAGGAAAGAAAGTGAACTCTTGTACAAGTGGTTGTACTATTGAGAGAAACACAATGTTTTTTCAAAACATTCTCCAACTGTTCTTCTCTAAAACTGTTTCCGTAAACCTATTTATTGTTTAATGCCCCTAAACACTAGACGTATTTTTATCGAAAATCCATACATTTGGTAAGATAAGTAACGCTTCATATCAAGTTCACGCCAAATGATCAACCATTTATACCTTGACGTGTCGTCGTGGGGAAACAAGTTCTTGAATAACACTTCTATGAATGAAAGCCGAATTAAGTACTTCAATTATCCGTAACAAATATGCATGCATATCACGGTATGATGCTGTGTTCTTTTACACCAGAGGCGTATTTCGCGGCGACAAATTCGGCGATTTACGTTCTGATATAGAACCATATCATTTATCTATATGCTTGCACACCAAAAGAGAAATTCGCAACCACAAATTTCGATAGAATCTTTTGTTGTCGCCACTGATTGTCTTGGCGATACATCGCTCGCCTCTGGTGTGTAATCGCTCGCCTCTGGTGTGTAATCGCGCGCCTCTGGTGTATAATCGCTCGCCTCCGGTGTGTCAGGACCTATAGATAGCTGTTTTAACGACAAGACTTCGGCTTGTCAACTCGCAATCTGTTCCTCATTTACTTTGTGACGTAGTCATTGAGACTATGATACGACCACGGCGTAACCAGACACGCTGTCAATGGATAACGTGGTCGACTGTTCCATTGATGAGTTTGTATACAAGCACAGTACCAGGTGTAGTCTAAGACCTAATCGAAGACGGGCCCAAGCTTGTGCGGGTGGGAAAATACCCAAAATTACCTCCGAACGTTGGATGCGATCACATCAATAGCTTGACAATTAGGAAACGGTAATTTGACCTCTGACACTAACTGGCGGTTCCGTGGGGGGTTCGTCACTGTGACATGTTTACGACGCGGGGACCGGTAATTGTTGTCATTTTCGGGTGGGTGGGGAAAAGGAGGTGGAGATATATGCTCCATTAACCCAATAGGTTATGATTTAGGGCCAGTGGAAGGGTGTGAAATTTATGAACTGGGTGGCGATAGGAAGCAACCCATTATGACTTGCAATCGGGTGTTTGTCGCTTGAAGCGGGGGAGGGTTTATTATGTAGAAACGGAACTTTAATTGTGGGATAGAAGAAGGCGGAACTGTTATGACGTGTGAACTAACAAGGTCTAATCACCTTCCAGAAAGTAGGCCTATACGGGGTGGCATTTAAAATACAAAAACAGTATAATAATACTACTAATAATAAATCCTACACTATCATTAACGATAATAAGGGATTAACTTTACATAGATACAGGCATTAACTTTCTGAAAATAATTCTACAGAATTACATTAATTATAGACTTCCAAAGAAGTGGAAAACACAATACGGCAATTTATAATGAGTATTTAACAACGGGAATGGTGTCGCTTTTAAAAAGGATTTGTGGAACGTAAAGTTTGTACTTGGGCGTTAAAGCAGCACTATCTAATTTCTGTGCAAAACGTGCAACTGAAAGAATTGGTTATGTCGCTTTAAAAAAAATCAACATTAAATGTTGTTAATTCCATACCTATGCAATCATCAGTTGAGGAAGACCAAAGGCTTTATTTCAACATATTTTATTGTCACAAATTTATTAGGATCAGACAAAAGCGAAAGTCCTCTCCTTATTTATAGCTTATAATAACATACTTGGTGCAAACATATAGTGAAATATATACAAATAAGAAGACCTTTAAAACAAAAAATACATGATTGTATATGACGCCGGGTAACGACATCACACGTGGATGACCAAGGACATGGCACAAGACTTAAAACAAAAAATACATGATGATATATGACGCCAATGACCCTGAACGGGTAACGACACCACGCATGGAGGACCAATACAAGGACATGGCACAAGCACAATTAAATATGGTGATGCAAAGAACGTCAAAGACCCAGGGAACGTAACAGAGAAGAATCAACAACATGTTACATGAGTTCCGGGGCAGGTAGAATGACACATCGACTGGAGGAAGCTAGGCCAATGACTTCAAATCAGAACTTGGGGGTAACAGATTCCCACAGCGAATCTTCTTCTTCTTCTTCTTCTTCTTCTTCTTCTTCTTCTTCTTCTTCTTCTTCTTCTTCTTCTTCTTCTTCTTCTT
>JAVCKZ010068894.1:0-14140 GCA_034780755.1 Lepetodrilus elevatus
TCTCTCTCTCTCTCTCTCTCTCTCTCTCTCTCTCTCTCTCTCTCTCTCTCTCTCTCTCTCTCTCTCTCTCACACATATGCATGTCCGTAATCTCGTCTTATATAACACCTCCTATTACCAAGTACACTATTATGCAATTGTAAATAAGGAGAAGACAAGAATAGCTGTTGCACTAGTGTAACACCTTATTGATTTTAATGTCAATAGAATGTGTGACTTGTGTCAATGTCCTCTATCGGCCTGGGGTAAAACAAAAAGAATTGGTACCTTTAATTTCCTCAAGATGGCGGGTGGTAGCAATGGTAGTTTGAGTCCGCTCCAGGGGACATGTCTTCAATGTTCGCGGAAGTTACTTGTCCGAGGCTGTCATGATGTCATAAAACCATGCTATCTATTTTGTTACAGAGCAACTTACTAGTATCATCAGTGCTTCGTCCAGTCATGTTAACGTACTTGTTATTGTACGTTCCAATCCCCATACTGATACTGCGACACTAACTGCCATTTATTGTTATTGTTGATGCATCTTAATATGTTTTGTACGCTCATAAATATGTTTTTTATGCATCTGAATATTTGTTTACGGATCTGATTTTTTTTGTTTTTTAACGCATTTGAGTATCTTGTTGTCGACGTTAAAATATTCTTGTTTCTAAATGGTAAATGAGTCATAGCTAGGATAAATACTGTAGTACATCCCACCAAATTGAATCGTCCCAAAATCCTGCGCCTGCGCACTACGTCTATCCCTCTGATAATCATATAATGCATGGGATAACGCAATTCGAGATGAGCCTACTCATTAGTGGACGAGTTTGGACAATTTGGATTGTGATAATTGGATTTGGTGATCGAGAACGTTCACTTTCTTCCACCGCTCAGCTCTGTTCTATTCAAGTACATATACACTGACCATAGAGTTCTACTAATTAACACATTTCAACTCTCTACTTTCTCAAGTACCACTGCACCGTGATTGTATGGTTCCATAGATATGTGTACTTTGCATACAGTATTGCTTCTGAATGGAAATGACTTACCTATATGTTAGTGTCACCTAGCAATGATTAATTAAATTTATAATGCCGACAGAAGAATGCATAACTGGAACAAGAGAGTAAGCAAGACATTTAAAGATTTAAACGTACACTCTAGTAATCATGAAACTGGACTTACATGTATATGTAAACACTATGTGTGTGAAGAAGTGAAGAGGGAAGTTATGAAGCGATGAAAACGTGGAAAGGCATGCTAGCTAGAGAGAATGGTCGTAATGGACGAAACTATATATGAATACATGTCATCGTTCTGACCTTTCTAAATTTTGATGTGGTGTTTTACCTTTAAAACTGGAAACAGGAAGACTGGAAGATATGAAAATATAGCTCCGTAAGAGAAATTCATATGTACCATATACTAGTAGTAAACTCTTAAATCTATCAGAAATAGTGTGAACATTGATGAAGAAATGCATGTAGTTATGATCTCAGCGTATGCCGATCATAGTGTTTAGTAGCATATTTCATGTCATACGTGTTGAGGGGATACGTGCAAAGTGTCGCCTGTCATCAGTGAAACACAACAAGGACCTGCAATGTGTCGGGATCAGATGATGCCTACTAGTATATTCAGATGATGCCTACTAGTATATTCAGATGATGCCTACTAGTATATTCAGATGATGCCTACTAGTATATTATATTTATATTAATCCTTATGAATCTTAAGAACGGAATCAAGAAACCATCAACGATAAACAGAATCATCTGACATTGGGCAGTGATAGATTATTTCAATTTTGAATGTTCGTCTTATGATACTGTACCGGTGTCATATTATTTTCCAATTCCTTGAAATGCGACCTAGATATTTCTATACTTAAACATATAACAATATTTTCTTTATTTTGATGGATACGTTTCATATAACTGTCGGCAATATCATAAACTTATGTATCACTTGATGACTTTCAATAACCTTGTACCTCTCTTTGGAGTGTGGTATAGTACTCGTCATAATGCCTTTAATGCTCGTAAAAAAGCTGCCGTTCTGTGAGTCAGTGATGTATATTGACTTGCTTAAGGAGGCAGCACTTCCGTGTGTGAAGTGACTGGTTTAAAGCCACACCGCCCCCAGCAGTAGGTCGCACTACAGGGAAATTCCGGTATGATATCCGTAAAGAGTGGGCTACTGCTGTCATCACTACCAATCAATAGATTTTCACTAATGACAATAACAAGTAGATTTAGCGGAGGTGCAGATTTCAACTCCAACATTATTTGACTATAAGTAGAACATTGTAAGTGTATGTGTGTGTCAGCAGTAGAGGTGGAAACATGTGGGTTGAAATCTACGTGAACCGGAGCATAGGGAAGGGTGCCGTATTGAAGAACTCGTTAATGCCATTCTTTCTGTATAATATCTTACATTTGCGCATATTTTTTCCGTATAATGGAACTACTTACTATGGAAATATCGGTATCAATGATGTATGATCTTATATGTCACAGCAAGAGAGGTATTCGCTGATTATATATGTTGAAGTCTTTGGTGAGGATCACTTGCACCTAGGATGCAATAAGTCACTGATGTACAAAGAAGGCACAACTGGCGTGTTGAAGCATTACCAGAGATAGTCAGGGGATGTTGGTGTCCTGTTTGTATAGACTCGTGTCCGCCTATTAATTTTGCAGAACCTGAGATACAAAATTCCCTCATAAATCTACAGTTTATTTGAATCCGCTAAACACGTTGATAGGTAGTACTATTTATTACGTTAAACATGTCTCGTACGTGGTATGTGTTAACCAATTAAGCGAGTAAAGAAGTAATATAGTTTGACCTTTAAAGCAGTCTAGTGGTAGTCATACATAGCCAGACACACCTGTGGACAATACTATATTAGTTGTACAGTTTGACACGTCCAGGAATAATAATATATTTCATTAACAAGTAGCTATAGGTGCATTACTACTTAACCTATTACATACATTCATATGTACAGCGCAGTGAAGTCATCCTTGCTTCGTCAGTACAAATAGTCCAGCGGCTAAATGTAAAAAAAGGGCCGAATTGTGCACTTTGGGTTAAAAGCATGAAACTTGGCAGATATGTTCTTCACCCCAGTATCAAATAATATGGATATGGGGCCAACCGACATTTTCCAATATGGCCGCCAAATCCAAGATGGCGTCCATAGATTTGATTATTATATTAAAACCGGTGATCGCAGGTTTACCGCAACAGTAAGTGCTACAAGTGTTGAACATGCCTTCCTCCCGAATGAGTGAAATCCCCTGGAAATTCGTCCCTTTAAATGGCACCTATTTGTGAGGATTTATTAATTATTGACCTCAGGTCAGACATATTAGCAAGGTTTTCTGTGTTTAAGTGTGCTAATTGAAGAAGCATCAATTTATTACATACGTAGTCCCATGAATGGAAACTATTCACTATATAGCGGAAGAGGCAGCTGTTATATACACCTACTAGTAGTATAAGTCTGGATTAGCTTGTTTGCTGTGTTAAGTATTGTCAGAGAAGCGAGGACATTAATAACACGGATACGCACTGGCTAATTTCTCCCTGGCAAGTTAATAGAGAATTATCAATTATGTGAATGTCAGTGTGAATTACTGGTACGTGCATGAAATGTTGTCCTTACTTTAATAATATATAATTAATTGTTGTCTGTGATATTTACTAAACTTAACCTTAATAAAACCGATGCATAATATATCAGGGGCCATGTTCCCGAAGCTGTCGTACACGTAACGACGTCGTTAAGCCTTGGTGGAGGAACATTTGACACTTTCTGGATCTTCAAATGTTCCTTCACGAAGACTTAACAATGTCGTTATGTATACGATAGCTTCGAGAACATGGCTCCAGGTATATTAATATGTATGTGGCGAAATGAAATATAATATTATCAAATATTCGGGAGTATATTAGACTAGTGAGCTTTATTGGAAATGATAGTGTAAGTGTGGGTTTATACGTATTACAAAAATGCTCGGTGCTAGCATGTAGGTGGCTAGCATCTAACAACCTCAAACTGGACAAATAATGGGATTCCTACCTTACATTATAGTTATATAAATTTAGACTAAGTACACCCCATGCATAGAACCCACTTCATTGGGAACACACGAGCATTCATATTACTTAACATTACCATGGAACATTATGCAAAACTTACTGTTTCTAAAATTAATGACCTTTTTTTACAATTAGAAACACTTTTTTATGTCATCTGATGCCCGTTATATGTCATGTAGCAAGTGTTCTGTTTTGTTTTCTTGTTCACTGCTGTTTACTCTAAGACTATTTCAGAAGCCAACATGTCGTGACCTATCCGTAACATTGTGAAGATGACATCGACGAGAAAGAAACGTCAGTCGATTTTCATGAAATTCCTTCGTGGTTTCCCTGCTCTGAATATATTAGCTACTTGTGATATGGTCACCTGATTAGAAACTTGTACATACATGTAGCTAGTTTGGATCAAACACAAATCTTAACGATAACTATCCAGAATTGAATTTAGTTGTTTGTAGTGCATTCCTGCTTATATTGGATATGTGTGTGTGTGTGTGTGTGTGTGTGTGTGTGTGTGCGTGCGCGCGCGTGCGTGTGTGTGTGTGTGTGAGAGAGAGAGAGAGAGAGAGAGAGAGAGTGAGTGTGTGCTCGCGTGCGTGCGTGCGTGCACCACTATATGTCACTCCTGATGAGACCTAACTAGGGTCTAAAGACACCTATATCAAGTTAAATCTAACTTGCCTATTGTTCAATAGCGTTGTGCTTGCGCTTTTACTCACGAGTAATCTAAAATTGATGGCTTAGAAACAAAAAGCAGTTTTCGCAATCAAACGTTTGGGAATTTGTAGTTCTTTATATAATTACAAGACTATATTGTGAGTCACGTGACTAGCCCTGGTTACCGTATATGTGTCAATGGCAGTCATACTAACAGTTGCTTTGTGAAACGTCTCCTACAAGCGGTGGAATGGATGGACATGTTGATCTACTGGCGTTTTCGAACCAATAAATCATCCAAAAATACTGTGATATATGGTTGGTTTGGATAGTATATGCTCCTTTTAATGTGAGTTATTATTTTTAACGTTGACCATTACTCGCCACCAGCTGGTGTAGAGATCTATTACAAGACAAACAGGTTCTCTATCTGGACTATGGATGGCTATACCCATATGAAGAGTAGCTTATGGTAAGCAGGGGACGCCAGATGAATCTCAGGCTAGTAGATCGATGTGGAGGAGCTCTACTGAGTAGAAGCTGTACCTCATATAGATCTACTTAATATCATATTGAATTAATTCCTAATTTGTCTCGGTATACTTGGATATAATGTTCCATCTGAACTGAACTTTATTCACTCTGGGGCTGTGAGCTTACATCAGCATGGGAGGTTTACAGGAGGAGTCATGACATAATAATAACTATACAATGAAGGCAGTATTACAGTTTGAAGGTATCATTAATAATTTTACAGAAGGCGGACACTTTTCTTTGAAGGTATCATGAATAATTTTACAGAAGGCGGACACTTTTCTTAGTAGACTGGCTTACTAGTCGCGAATACGTTGACGCAATGTCCAGGCGGGCGGACGGGTGGGTGAACGGAAATACGGGAAGGCAAGCAGACAGGCAGGCAAGTTCAATGGGCATGGTCACATACTTCAGGACCGTGGCTTCCATTAAGAATCTAGTCCTTAATCCGATAGGAAACTACACATGGATGATGTAGAAGCCATTTTTGGAGGCCAGTACTCTGAAAGTAAAGCCGGTAAGTGCTCTGTGACCGGATGTTGGGATATGAGTGCTGGTCGTAAGCCCCGGATGTAGCAAGATCTAATCCAATCAAATTGACCGGTACAGAAGCAAGATTCAACGTTGAAGGATATTATCTAATGCTATATAGACAGCGTGGTGGATTAGTTCCATATATCGATGACCTCAGCCTCTGATATTCAGAGGAAAGGGGATCACGTTTGAATTCAAAGTAATTCTATGATTAAGTATCACTAGAGTGGTATCTTCAAAAGCACATCAATATTAGTTGATGTCTTCATGTTTTTACCACATTCTATAATGATTATCAAAAAGGAACACCCATTACAAAAATCCACTAATATCGTGGTGAATATAAAATAGAACGACCATGAAATATATCAATGAAATTCAGAAAATATCAAATAAGATTATATCGTGAGACATGAACGGTACTGAATCGGCGCATATCATATATAACTAGCATGAACTACAGACAGCGATATGATGTTGAATGTGCATTTTATAGTTGATAGCATGTAATCACAGTAATGTTCCACTTGTTTTTAACGGTCTTGCATAAATACGGCAACATCCATCTTTCAACAAAGACAGTGATGCACCTTAGGCACAAGACCTTGGCTTCTGTCAGACTGTCAGCTCCAGTAGCACGTGACAAGTGCGGAGGGCGGCAGGCTCACGTGATCAAGTGAGCAGGTGCCCAGTGGCACTAATAGAAAGAACTATGCTAATAAGTGTGCACACCAAAGATTTGCATTGATTAGCAATTCCTCTGACATTTAAATCAAGGGACGTCTACTGCATCCATTTCCATATACAGATGTCCGCATGGGTGGTGAGCACCTCGGGGCTAGCTTACAGCATGTACTGGCCGAGTTGTTGGTATTTGATACTATTTATAGTAGCAGACTTTAGTAGTGGAAAATGTGATTGGTTGTGTCTGACTTATAAATAACAGTAATGTACCTAAATAATGTTAGCGACCGTCGCCACTAGCGGAGTCCAGTGATAAATACCTTTAAATGCACTATATTTAATCAAAAGAATAAAATAAAGTTACTGGTAGTAATTAATTATGTAAAACGATAATTAGAAAATTAGTTTTATAATATTGGGAAGAAGAGGAGAGACATGCAAGTTATTGAGGACGAACTTCTAATTCAACTGTTTTATGATAACAACCATCACCAGTGCATTTTGAAGAAGACTTTCTATGTGGTCAAGAAGGCATATCACTAAAACACAATATTCAAAAGAATAAAATGTAATAGTATGAAGGCGATGCCAGTGAATGATGACGAACTTATGATTAATGTTTCTATGTATATAATAAGAACAAGTTTAATTAATTGTGCATGCATGATGACGGATATTTTAATTAATTAATCATTATTTTCGGAGAATAAATTATACCACCGCATGACAACGAATACGTTATAGCAGTCGTTAGTGGTTTCGAAACAAGGTTAGTGAATCGTAAAGATCATTTGACAGACTGATGAGTTGACATTTCGAATGTTGCATACATCCCCGTTATATGCATGCAATAAAAAATTGAATTGAACTGAACTAGTGTCTTTTTCATAAATGTGAACGACAGCATTGCGTCTTTGTTCAATACTATAATACTTTATTAATATAGTTTAAGATTGTATAGTGTCTTGATGTCATAGGTCATTAAGTGTATGAAATGGCCAAGGTATTGGAATCGAGTAATGGTAACACATGCTGCCATGTATTTCAATTTCGCCCACAGTATTGCTTATGCAGCATATGGTGTAACATTGACAATGTGTCTTGTTACAATTGACAGATAACACTCGATATTACCATAGCAACACATGATATTACATGGTTTATATACCATAACATATTCCCACCAGACAGCGGCAGTAAAACATCACATAAAGTAGCCAGAAGTTTAAACATCATCATTGCAGATACCTAACAGAAATGTTCTCTTCAAGGCAATACTCGCATTAATGAATGAATTGGTCGATATTCTCTGAAGGTTTACCTAAGTTAACGGTCAGCCTATATCTGAGATTCATATATCTACGTATAATGACAGTCACAAAGTCACATTTCGGTGAAGTATTTCTGAGCTAGACGTGTTGGAAATTAAGGTAAGAGTCATCAGCATCATACATATACCATTCCGCATTGCCGTGTTCTTATACTTGATCTGTCTGTCACTTTCATCATAGATTATAATCTATGCTTTCATGAGAACAAGACACACGTAGGCCATCTTGATAACGTTGTGTAACATATCAATGGCAGACACGTATTGTAAGGCGTCATTGTGCAGTACAATAACGACATAGTAACACACCTATGAGTGTTGGTCCAATCACAATTGAATAGTGCTTACTTTTACCACTACATGTAGCAACGTCATTAACGTGTCCATGCAATACTATTGAATTCATGTTACTCATATTTCTAAATAGAACAAGCTATACAGAAAATGTGACGTTCTAACAGTTGTTAGAGCTGCCCACACAATGTCAATGATTGTTAGATTCGTAACTAGTGCGTATTTTAATCACATTCTGTAATAACGAAGTGTTTAACATAATACCACAATTGATACGAGATGGGCAGCGCAAATGACTAGAAATAGAATAGGTGTTTAATACTGTTTATACGATAACACAATGAACGTTGATATGTCAGCAAACGTGTTACAACTCGGTTATATCTAACTAGACATTATCATGCGCAGCATATCATTGTTCATATCTACAATTCATGAAGTGTAATCGCAATCTCATCGATCTGCGTTTTTAACCCTTTTTCCGCCTGAAAGAAACCGGACATGCTTTATGAAAAAAGGTTTAATAATGATTACTTAAGCTTTGAAAAGGTTAAGCCGAGATAAAAGTATTGAATTATTTTCAATCCGATCTGTAAGATTTAAACTGTGTTCAGATCTGTCTTTCATCTGATGCGAATCATTTACACCCAGTTGAACATGGACTCTAATCAATAGCCCCGCAGACAGCACTACAGTAGCGGTCTATTTGATGAAAATATTAACAATCTCAGGCAAATACGAACCATAGAATTACCTGTTTACTTTAGAGCCTCTTTTCCATTATCATTTAAGTAGTGAAAACAAATCTTATATTAAAAGTCTTCATATGAAATGTTTTAAATGTAAAACATATATTTTTGACAAGAGTTGTAAATACGGTAATATGTAGCGACAGTACTTGGTCTGTATCACAAGCAAGGTCCGATTACAGGAAGCAGTATTACCTATACGCACAGCAGGTTCGATTCCAACTCGTGTTGCGCCAAGTAACTGTCAAACTGGTGTCAAGTGACACGGTCGCGGTGTGGAGATGACAAGCGAAATGTATCGCGTCAAATAGGTCAACAATACGACACTCTGACCGCTATATGTTTACAAAACTCCTTTCGCAAAATAGTGTACGAGTCTAAGACACTAGACTATTCTTAAAAGCTTTATCATTTTTATCTTACCATTCGGCTATATTGGCTATCGTGTATTTTGATAGTTCATCTGGAATTGCCATGCTCTAACTAATGGAAACTTCGTGTTACAGCTTTCCCTAATGTCATAAGAACTTTCCAAATGTTTTTATTTGGTGCAATCTTCTATAATGGAGCATCTGAATACAGCAAAGAGACGCTTTAGCTTTAGCTATTGATTTCATCTGCCAGAGGATCCGAATCATGACAACCTCCCTTCACTTACAACTAATTCCCGTCGCAATTTCACGTTAGATTATCCACCGCAGATTATATTTCCAATAGCGTCTGACGTACAGATTCAATTGTACGCCGGCAAAATAGTTTCACCAGGCTTTGAATCACTTTAACGTCGCAAAGCGCATGTTCAAGTATCTCTCGACACCTGGTAGGTAATTTGTTGTTCATGTCCAGTCCCATGGGCACTTAGACCTGCGGAGTTCCCCTCCAATGCCGGATGCACGTTGTTAGACCCGGGACAAGGTATCTGATTGCCGTGCAAGTTTATATGTATCTGGATTTGCTCGCCAGTGGCAAGTATCCGTGCAAGATGATTTCAATTATTTTGTCAATCTCCGTTCTGTTTGATTCTAAGGTCGATGGAATCGTTAGATGAAGCCAATCATGCGACATGGAAATTGAGATGTGGCTTCTGACATGGAGACCGCTACTTGACGAGCACATGGTGTCAAGGCAGTGGCTATTTACAAATGTATTCAACTATGCAGGGATCCTAGTTGTCAAACTTCTGCAGTAACTGCATGTGCATACACAGACGTAAATATTAGATTCAATATACTGGTAGTAAATCCAGGGCCCGAGATTACGAAACGTTTCTGAGTACGATTTCATACTCAAGTCTGAGTACGTTTTTGTGCTCAGAAAGTTTCGTAGTCTCGGGCCAGTTCTTTCTTTCAAATATTATAATTCAACTTTCAAATACAGTACACGATTTAATTATCGAGAAATGAAAGCAAATGCTGGACTAAACTAATATTCTCGTTTTCTGCGAATTGGCATCATACGAAAATGACATGGTGTTTCAGTTGCCGAGAGCGAAACTGTGTCCATTAGTAGTGAGAACTTGCTGCTTCCAAGTCGCGGGTGAATTCCCCAGACGTTTAACAGTCAGCTGCACATTTACATGACAATGAGAGACCTACAGCTGACAAATAGGTCTATTCAGACACTTGCTTCTGAACGTAAGCGCCCAGGAGGACCTATTACCACTACCTTGAACCAGCAAGGGAGCTATCCGCGTTGATAGAGCAGTCGGAGCGATCGTGTTATATTCCCAGAGAATGCCTCAGATAATCACTTGATATCATGTCCAGATGTTCAGGATCAACTGAAGACCTCCAGAGGTTACGTTCCCTGGCTTTATTAGCCGCTGATTATCCGTGTTAACATATGCAGGTTGTTTGTCACCCGCACTTGTTAGTCTATTTTCAGAAATCCAATAATTGTTCCTAACAGAAATATTGTATGTGTAACTAATTACGGGATGTGTTCTTGTTACAGAAATATGATAGGACCTTGATATTGATGTCAAGGATAAATATGGGTGGATCGCTGAGTCAGTGTTCATTACAAGTCAATTATGACAATGCCTAGTTAAAGAAGTTTCTTCTCAGTATATTCGTATTTCAGAAGAAATATCGTACTTTACAATATTAAACTGAGGCTATTTATTCCTGTAAGCATATACACGAGTAACTTGGCTGGAACCATCACGGCTTACAGAGCTGCTAGTTCGGAGTGTCATCGCGCCGGCGATTCTATTGTCCAGTGAGCTCCTTGCAAAGAAAGTCTTCACAGACCTTCCTTCCTGTCTCAAGTCAGGCACGAGTAATTAACACGTAACTGCAGGCGTTTCGTTTTGACCAAAGGTTGTCCGTGACGTCATTGAACTTGCCTGACCAAGTCACACCCAGAGGTTCGGCGACTATACGCTCTGATACCTCCCACATAGCCTCTCGCTGCCTGTACATAGTGCAGAGCTGATCCACGTGATCGATATATCCCGAGTAGCCTCCGCCAGTAGTGCATCATTAACTACATCTCTCTCAGGTCTTCCGTGACATCTCCTCAAAGTCTGCTGGGCATCGACACCCCTAGTCATCAACCCCGTGTCCACCTGCCAAGTCGAGAGGGTCCTGGAGCCCTCTGCAGTAACCACTGGAGCCGTCTGCAGTAACCACTGGAGCCATCTGCAGTAACCACGGGAGCCCTCTGCAGTAACCACGGGGCAGTGTTCTACCACCCAGGTCAGAAACACTTCACCTAATTTTATCGCTTATGAACTTTTGGTCCTGTTAGTAGTAGTAGTGTTGTTGTTAGTAACTTTACAAAGTACGAAGAATATGGTTAGTAAACGAAATTATAGTGTAAATTCATAATGGGTACTTTCAAGAAAACATTTCCTAAACAGACACTCATAATGGCAAAATTGTGTTTTACAAAGTATATACATGACATGTGTGTGTGTGTGTGTGTGTGTGTGTGTGTGTGTGTGTGTGTGTGTGTGTGTGTGTCTGTGCCAGTGTCACACACAGGCTTACGTCGTATAGTATGTTTAGTGTTAGATTTCTCTGGCAGACGTTGCAATGAATACTTAGCACACCATTAGTGTTGTCGACAGTTTAATGGAAGTTTCCGTTTCGCGTCCAGTTTCAGCGGAGGCTGTCTGCGTCTTTTGCTGAGATGAGGTCGTCAAGTAGAGCATCGACGGCGTCCATGTTTCCCAGGTTCGGACCCAGGATGTCGCAGAACCGCGCTCACTACCGCGTCGTCGTCATGGGGGCCGCCGCCGTCGGGAAGAGCTCCATCATATCCCAGTTCCTGTACGACAAGTTCATCAACGAGTACAAGGTGACGGTGGAGGACCTGCACCGCGGAGAGTACGACGTCAACGGCATGCACCTCATCATGGACATCCTCGACACCTCGGGGACGCACTCGTTCCCCGCCATGAAGAAGCTGGCAATCGCCACGGCTGATGCGTTTGTTTTAGTGTATTCAGTGGAGAACGACTTGTCATTTTCAGCCGTGAAGCAGTTGCGAGAAGACATCATGGCGGAGAAGGACAGTGAAGACGTCCCTATTGTGATCGTTGCCAATAAAACCGACGTTCAACAGGAACGGCGAGTTATCGGGAGGGAGACTGCTGAAACTCTAGTGTGTATTGAATGGGGGAATGGTTACATCGAGGCCTCGGCGAAAGACAATGTTAACATTGTGGGAATTTTCAAAGAGATTTTACGACAATCCAACATTCAGTATGCCCTGAGTCCGGCTGTTAGACGTCGACGTCGCTCAATGCCAGCGGTTCTGGTGCAACGACGTCATTTGGATCCGCCTAAGAGACACAGCTGTTCTTTGAACTGACCTGGAGATAACTTGCCGAGCCTTGGATATCTAATAAACAACGTGTCGATTCTTCACCATGACCGCGAGAAGTTTTGTCAAATCCGACCCTTATGCAAGAAATGTGTTAGTGCGTGAACTTGACCCTTGAAATGCCAGCGTTGACACGAGACGGCATTTTTATAACTTATCCGTTTATACCCGCGTGAGCAGCCAACCTCTGCAAGTTTCGTGTAGATTGAAAACGATGTGAAACTCTATGGTGAGTCACTACCGACAATCAAACTCATGTTTGTGTACGATAGTTTTTAATTCTCTGGTCTCGGATAGCAGAACATGTCAGTATCACGAAGCAGTATGGATTGCAAGATAGCGATGATGTGAGATTCACGTGTGAACAAATGGTGACTGTAAGAAAACTCTAACGTTCCCAACAAAGCTGTTTCGTTCTTGAATACTAATATATATATAATGAAGACATTGTTTGAAGTTTGAAATATTAAAAAACATTGTATTAATCTCATAGTAATTGTTCATTGACATACTAGACTAACATTTTCAGATGAAAAGATGTGTGGATTATGGCTATTCTGAAACTTGGAAATTATACATGACACCAAACAAACTACCCATTGACTACAATACTAATGTTATCCATTGTTGCCCAGGTATCTTGATATATGATTTACTTGTATCCTCAGGATGGCCTTCGTATACAGGTTTACCTGGGTATCGTTTCACAAAGCTCTCTTATCCACGTTACTAAGAGACTATAACGCTCTCTTGGCCGATAGCTAATACACTGCAGTGAGGGCGCTGTGGTCTCTTAGCGGATACGAGAGCTTTGTGAAAGGAAACCCTGGTGAGATTAAATCTCATTTGTTCTTTATCATCATGTATGGTACAGTATTGTATGTACACTATAATCTACACAGTACACTATGTGAACGTACTATTGTTGTTCTGTGTGTGTATATGAACAATGCAGCTATTATGTATTGAGATGTACACACACGCACATACACACATACACACGCATGGAAAAAAACAATTACTGGTCAGAAAGCTCGGACACAGGTAAGATTGGTCAATGTGGAGATCAGAATTACACGGGTTCCACATGTGGTGGTATCGATCTCTATTACTAGTATGAGCAATGTCTGCTGATTGGCCGCTTGATACTCTGCCTTGAATTACAATCAGTTTGTGAATGAACCCTGGTCACCAGAATTCCATCGCCTTGAACCGTCTCTTCACAGGACTTGATTTAACTAATCTAGCATGCCGTACGTTCACTTTGATGGAGTGCGGGTCTCAAGACGTTGTGAAATATGAAGTAATTATGTTAATATACGTATACGAAATACACCAATGATATATATAACACATAAAGTGGTATTTCTCAAAACTGAGTAAATTAATTGTAATGAAATTTTCAACCCAAGTGCGAAAATGCATG
>JAVCKZ010068905.1:0-14139 GCA_034780755.1 Lepetodrilus elevatus
AGTAGTACAAGGGATTGTTTACACCAGTCTCATTACTAAGTCCATGCTAACTCAGCTATTCACAATATAATAACAGATGATTCTGATGACAGGAAACCAATACTTGTTCATCATGTATGGTATATTTATGATTAATAATATTATGTAACCAGACACAAAGAATCCAAAATTAGTAATGACAAGTTCTTTGTTAATTAAGCAATAGCAAATATTTAACATGTTTTGGCAAACAGTTTCAGTGACTTGCCTTGTTCCCATGGTCAGTGCTATGGTAGCTAAATTATGTGAAGCTGTCATCAGGAAGGATGAAGCCTATACAAATACCCACAAGATGATCAATATAGAAACTGTGGATTGGCTGACAGCTGCTTATATCATTGCCATGTTTTAATAATTTTCACCATATGATGACTAGTGAAATAATAATATATGTCATAATATGAGCATGATAATATAACAGAATCAACATGATTGCAGCCCAAATCATCTAATCTTATATTCAGTCATGAGTTCAAAAACTGAAGTCTGAGTCACTTGTGTCAAGTTGTGTGAGCCATGTGAACTGTAACACTACTAACAGTGTTTCTATTGATAATGTTGATTACTGTACAATGTGTACATGTCATGTATCCAATTCCCAACTGTTTGAGTTGAGTGGTAATGTTTGAGCAGGACTTGTAACCATGGCAATCATGGTTACTAAATATGGATGTTATATTATATATTTGTAATGAACATGATGAACAGATTGAACAATTATGATATGATATTTAGTTATCATGTTAATCAGTTCATCACATGCATTTAGTCATGCTTGTTGATGCTGCTCATACTAGCAATGCTAGCTGCAGCAGTGGTATGCCTTTCTGTCTGAAGGACAGCTGTATACTCGTGTCAGTGATATATACATTTGTATGATTGAGAGGGTATTACCAGATTACCAGTAATGTCCAATGAACCGTGGGTTTATCAGCTGATCCATGGTAACATTACTAACAATGAAGGAATGAATGCTCCATGTGTATTTTCAGCACTTGCAGATTTGCTTTGTAAACATGCGTAGTCATGTCTGTACTCATGACATCTTTGTTATTGGACATTTCACAGTCAATATCTCTTAAATCATTAAACAATGATTGTACACATGTTAAAATGTATAGCTTTTGATACTATATCAGTACAGAACTACCAATTTATCCTTTGTAGTAGAGCACAATCCATGCGCTTCTTTAGCATTTTGAGTGCCTGCAGATGTCCAATTCTTTGCTATAGATCATGATCTACCGTATTTCTATCAAAGTTGTTTGTATTACATTAGCATGCTAATGTAATACAAACAACTTTGTTTAGTATCGCTATCAGCTTATACATTCTATTATCAGATTATGATCAAAACTGTTCGTGTGTTACTTGAACATGATGAACCATTGGTGATTCATTATTAAATACAGTTAGTCTTGTCAACCATACGTTTCAGTGTTCACTATACTCATTTTAGTATGTATATGTTGTACATTTGATATATTATTTAATACTGTTATACTACCGGTATAATACTACACCATGTACACTTCCTAGATCATGTTTGATGTTTTGTTGCAAATGGGAGAAAGATTCCCGCAGCTACATTTAACTCCGTAATCACTCGCGGACTCGTGTAGACATGGTAGATGTTCTATCTCATCATCATGATCTTGTAAGAGATGACTGTGAGCTTTGCCATGTTCACAGCAGAATTCTTATCACATGCATTTAGACTACAACTCACTCACTGCACCATTCCAAAGATAAATGTATGTTGGTGCTGACATCCATGGATTCACAGAACATTGCATTTATAACATTTCTTGGTGAAAAAAATAAATGTATAATGGCAGGGTAGTAATTCTTTGAACTTATTTTCAATAGGATTACATTATATTATAAATATAGGAGGAGTTCATATTAAATCTAATGGGATGATGCAAAAATATTTCAAACCAATTATTAAATACAAATAAAATTAATTTGTATGATTCCTTGACCCATGTACACACTATGCTGATACAATAACTTTATCATGTTCCGAACACTTTGTTTAATTCGGTCCTGAGAGGAAATCTCAATACCAGGTAATCATGGTAATGGTGCAGTAGTGTTGTATTGTTGACATTAGTATGAACATTAAGCCAGTAAGTTGTGGAGATAACAAGAACAAGACTCTCTAACTGTCCACTCTATTGTCAGTGTTCAGCAGGGTTGTGTGTTGGGATTAGGATCGGGTTGCGGTTAAACACTGAGCTTGACAGATGATCTGCTTCTTGCATTTCTATGATGTCCAGCTGACTGTAATTTCACTAACTACAGTTAGTAGGGATGGTAGGCAATGCACAGGGCAGTGGTGTCACAGTGATGGACCATTATACTGCAGAGCCAAACCTGAGGACACATATTCAAAATCCACAGAAATGACCTTAAAATTAAATTGGACATGGTCTTGATCTTATAATATGATGCAATGTTTGAACTCTAGTAGTGCAGATCATTATTCACTGGTGGCTATTTGAACCTATGGATATTGTGGACACATGTCGTCATTGATGTCGTGGGATATTTGTTCGGAACAAATACATCTGTTTGATTTGACTTAATGCAAACTGAATTGGCTTACTTCTAAGACACTGTTAGTTCAGGCATTCCAGCTGTTATTGGCTCGTTGCTGCAACACCATGCATGTAACCCAGATAGTCCATTGTGTCACATCATGGGTGTGCGTATCATGTGTCGGCCTATGATGTTTTCCTGTTGAATATTATACTGCTCTTCTTCATGTTCTTGATGCACATTTCCCTAGGTGTAAGTTTCACTTGTCATCATTGTCGCAAATGGGTGAAAGATTACCGCAGCAACATTAAACTCCATATTCACTCACTCACTCACTCACTCACTCGCTCACTTGTCATCATCTGATCGTGTTCCTGCTGCAGGACAACGTTTCTTGTCATGGTTATTATTATATTAATATTTCTGTTGTGTTGGATCCTCTTATATGGGTGAAAGATTCACGCAGTGACCATAGTGACATTAACATGATGAAGCAATAAATCAATGTATTGTTGGATGAACCTTGCCCTACGAGTTTTGACTGTAGCTTTGTAGTCGCCTATGGGTGAGATATTCCCGCTGTGACGTAAATCATTAGTTCGATCAATTCACAGATGGACCACAAGCACAATACCTGATTGCTGATAGCCAATGATGATGAATAGATCATAATTTGAACCCAACTTCTAATTCCCCCCCAGTTTTTGCTGTAGTTTAATCAGTTAATCCTGCTATTTTTGGCGACACTGTCCAGCACACGAGCTGCACGAGGGTTCTGTGAGTGGCTGGGTTGATCACCTGGGATTGATTGAGTGGACCCACTGTGGCTGTATTCACTTAGTATTGATCAGTTATTGAGGTAATTGCAGTAGGCCAGGTAAAAATGACTCCCAATAGACACAAAGGCCATCTTTGTAGGGAACGTCGTGCAGCATTAGAATACAACATGCAATTTATGTTTGTGCTTCTATTGTAGGCGACATGCAGCAGTAGGAGATGCATTGCAATATAACATACAATCTGCTAGTACATGCCACTGGCATCTAGGACCAATACCACAAACACTGACAAAAAGCATTTTCATATTAGTGTTCTAGCTGTTGAATTTCTCATGGGATATTCTACTGGTAGAGATCATGCTTATTACTGGCAGCAGGTGATATACCGTACTAAGTGAATTAGTCTTGTTTATCATGTGTACGTGTGGGAGTACTACCACCAAGAAGGAAAAATATGTTTCCCTATAAAAGATTCTTTATTATTTTATGCTAATATATAAAGCAAACATGATGTGTTAATATTATTTCATGCTAAAGCAAATTTGCATCAAAATAATTTATGAACCTTTACTTTCACTGTCCTTAATGTTTAACATGAACACACCACACCAACACACAAAAAACAACCCATTGAAGATATTGTGTAAATATGGGAGAGCAAAAACATGAAAAATGCTTTTATTTAGTTGACTCAAACAGTGATTATTAATTTTATAGTATAGAACAAACATATTGCTTATAAATATAAAATTGGTCAGAATATAGCAGCAATAATCACAGTGACACTCTAATTTCAGCAATATATTGTTATCATGGTTATGTGTTTTACCACGTTACTTTATGTTCCAGGGAGAGGCTCGATACATCGGAGGTGGATTCGCTGATCAAAACTCCGCCATTCACAAGTCGTGGAGGCAGAACTTCTCCAACTTGGGACGAATATCACGACCTGGAGTACTTTGATATGTGAGTTATCTCCTCTTGTCCTCCATTGTTAGTGTTTCAGGGGTATGACATTTGGTGAAGGCAAATACAGTAACCTTTAACCTATATGCACTTCTTTAGAGCAAATTGGTCCTACTAGTTTTAGTAATGTATGCGTTACGTACAGGAATTTTAATTTCACAAAGAATTCGTTATTTCACTAGTATCAATAGTCATGATAGCATAGCATGGTTAGTGTATATTTTAGTATTTATAATATTGCTTACCGGTAATTGTTCTAGGATTTACATAATTCATTTTCACCATCAACATGTTCAACTTTTCAAGAGTTCAATAGATGCATTTTTACTTTGTGCAAAGATTCATATATCAAGTTGGAATTAAAGGTCATTGTCATCTGGTCATAGATGAAATGGGCTTCCATGGTTTCAATGCTTTGGCACTATTTGAACAAGTTGATGAATTTGAGAAATGTGGATGTAGATCATCATTATGGAAAGAACATAGTGTTCATATCCATGTACACTGGAATTGATTGCATGAAATTTGTAATGTTGCCGCATTCCCTTCTCTGATCTCCACGTCTAAAGCCTCTACCTGTATTAGTTATATTGATAATATGAAATTAACTTACTTTCTTGATGTCTTCGGTATGAAATAATTTTCAAAGATATACTGGATGTTTTGGTGTAGAGAAGCTTTATTTGTTTGTGTTGTAATTTACCACATTTTATGACATGTTTGTAGCTTTGCAAAAACAAATATGAATGATTTTGTGATGGCTCGTTTCATGCGACAGAATGTTATGTCTTTGCCTCTTGTCACAACATTAATGCTTTACTGCTTTAAGTGGGTTCTGTTAATTATCAAAATATAAGTGCTTGAAGTTTTTACATTGTATTCATACGAATCATAGCCATGATAACCTATCATGATTATGAAATTATTTGTGAAAGTTTGGCTTTCAATTAGCTGGAAGTCTGTAGGCTAAGATAGTCCGCTTCTGAAAGTCTGGTTCCACAGAACAAGCTTATTGCTAGCGCCAAATGAGGCGTAATGGAGAGAGTTCTGTGGAACAGGGGTCTGACGTATACTCCAGTGGTCGGATTTAGAAGATGGATCAATTAGCCTGCAGATATTTAGCTAACATATTTCAACATGTAACTACCGTAATATTACTTTCCATGACATCCCTGGACACAAGATTTGTCCAGCAATACCATTGAAACTTACAAAATGATAACCTGGCAGTTCCTGAATGTATTGCTTTGTCCTTTCTACAGCCTCGAATGGTCTCAGAGGTAAACTGTTATCCCTCTCCTGATTGGTTCACTGTTAGAGTTAGTGTTAGCCCATACTGAGCTGTAGATCTATGGTTGTTCCTGCTCAGTCCAAATGCATTGCTATTTCTGGCTGTATCTCATTCATTTTTCTCTTTGTCATTTGCATGCCCCAGAAACTTCCTTCACGTCTCCATTTATGCATATTAATAAAGTTAGGGCTGGCTTAATTTTTGTTTATCATAAAGATTGTTAGTATTATCATTTAATTATGAGTAGTTGGAAAATGTCACACTGACATTTAGATAACAAAGAAAGTTACGGCCTGCTTTTATTGCCAGCTAATATTGTTAAGAACCTGGTAGTGGTATACCCATACCTGGACCTGCTAGACATATCACTCTCAGTCTGTATTCAAATCAAGATGACATGGACTACTTTAAGTGAATATGTTAATGTGTCCGTAGTTCATGGGATACTCATGTGCACTGGTGACAGTTACTGGCTGTTGCCATGGTTACCACGTAAGCGATTCTAAATTGCTTTTTTGCCCCGACTCACTCAATTTATGTCCAGCCCTAATGATATGTACACATTGATCACAGAAGTTTCTAACCTGGCAAGGAGAATGGAATTTCACAGCATCTTTTGACTTTCTTGTTGGTGTGCCTCTGCACGTTGCATTATCAATGTGTGATAACCTTTCAAATCTTCATCTATTCATGCTATTTCTAGGGTTTCCTACACATGTGGTACGTCTCAGACTTAATCACATGGATTAGGGACACAGTGAAAGCATGATCATGCAAGAGGATGTGTAGGATTGAATAAATAACATGGAAGTTGAAAAGACTTTTCATACTTTAAATTTTTTTGCTTAAATTTCAATTTGCTTTTACGGAATTTTGGTTTGCTTCTCATTTTCATTGTTCCTCTGAAATTAAGTTTATTACTTGCTTCGTTCTTGACTTTCTATGTACATTTTGAGGTCAGAATGAAAGGGTCAAGTAGGAGTATGAAGGCTTAGAGTTTCAAGGGCAAGGCCAATGCTGCTTTTCATGTAACGTACACATTGACCATGTACAAGATAGTTCCACGGCTTTTGATGCTAAAAGCATCTGTTCTTCATTGGCTCATCGCATGTGAGTGAAAGATTCCCACTCATTAGTTAAATTCACAATTTGAGATGTTAGATCAAAGGTCAACAGTGAAGATGATCTTTGGGGTTAACATTTGACTTGTAGAATACATGTATTTTTGTCTTTGATTGTAATCTGTCAAAATATATGATCTTACATCGAAGGCAACTAATGTACCTGTTTTATCATACTCAATTGTTACTTTGAACCAGTATTTACAGAGGTGTTTCTTTTTGTTTACAAACATGTTAAATGCAATTAAAACATTCAGCTATTGTAGTTTTGCTTCACATTAATTGACATAGTCCATACTTTAGTACTTAACCATGCTTACACTAGCTACAAGTAGAATTGTCTTGAGGAGTGTTCATCTTCACGATGTTGTCTCTTACTTATGGTACTCATGTGCAATATAATCTTTTCTATTCAATCAGTTTTATTTGACTTTACTATTTTATTTTATTTTATCAAAATCATCCAGAAGCATTAATTTAATTTTTAGGTATAATTAAAATTGAAACGGTTGAGCTTAAATAGCATTGATCTTGTTGATATTAGACAATACAATTTGCAATAAATAACCCTGCAACTGTTGAATGTGCTGCTAAAGATGCTAACACTTAACATGGATGTTAACCCCAACTTTCTTATTTCCTGAAATTTAGCATGTTTTATTAATTAACATTTAGGAAATGCATTACAGTTGAAATCTATGGATTTTGTCAAATAAATTAATTAAAAAGAATGATCATTACATATTTTTTTATTCCTATCTGTGTTAATTTTACCATTCAGCTCAAATGAGTTTCTGTGAATTAAATCTTGGTGGTTGTCCCCAGTTTGTTCTAATTAATTGGCAGTATCACGTGGTGCTCTATACTAGTATTATACAAGGCACACCCTTCCTCATGTTCCCAATAAGTCTCCCTGCGTTATTGTTTCCTGCTGTTAGCAGCTATATCTGTACATGCCACACGAACATGTGTTTCTGTGTCGTAAATACAGTGAGTACATTTATTGAAATGTTCAAAATGTTCACGAGAGTCAAAGGATCACAGCATTATGTATTTATTTATTGAAATGTTCAAAATGTTCACGAGAGTTAAAGGATCACAGCATTATGTATTTATTTATTGTAATCACGCAGTGGTTTTCTCTATTGATAAGTAGTCGTCACAAATGCGTGAACGATTCCCGCAGCGACGTTAAAACTCCATATTCACTCACTCACTCTATAAGTAGTAAATACGGTAACCGTAACTCTTTTCTGCTATAAATGTTGTTCACCTTCCTGTTGTCATCGTTATGAGAAGTATAACATTGGCATTTAATCTGCTACGGAGTAGAAACGGCTCAACTTGTATGGACTAGATTGTACAGCCTAACTAAGTTATTCATACGGCATATGATATTTCTTGGCGGGAACGCTCAGCTGACATATGATTGCTATTATGATAGCCGTGTATAAAGCATAGAAGTGTGGTCAGTGATGCGAGAGCCGTGCCATTCAGGCCTATGTGTGGAGGACCTTTATACACTGGTCTTGGCTGTTAACATAACCTGGAGGCGCCTTCTACCAACTACTGTCTGTGCTCTGTTTCAGAAACCCCAAGACTGACTACACATATGCCTACAGGTAAGTCCTTGCCAGTACATTGCTTCTGAGAGGCAGCTTATTTATTAATAACATGATGACGGGATTGTACGCTACAGTGTTCACTGACAGGTTTTTGTACGAGCTCAGCAAAGCAAAATAGGCTAAGAGCATCTCTTGTTCACATCACAATGTAAGGTCCGGACAGCTTTTGTAATTTGATTTGACCCTGTATCGCTTTATTCACTGAGGTTAGCTGAATGTTGTGGATATTTCGGTGCTGGGTACATGATTATAACACAAGATACAGAGTAATCTGACCATCTACTTTAAGCACTTGGGTCTGTATTCTTGAAACTTTGTTAAGTCTTAAGAAGTTTGTAAGTACTAAGAATTTGCCTAACTGGTTTTCTGCTATGTTCTTAGCTAAGAAGTTCAGAGAATATGGGCCCAGGTTTGCTGTTCAAGTTACCAATAGTAAAATTACCAATCACATCATAGCAAGGCATTTACTTAAAACTTAAAAATCAAAACAAATTAATGTAGAAGAACACATTTTTGCAAAACCTAACTTATTAACAAGTAAATTTTATATATTTCATTTTTGATAATTATTAAAGTACGGTATTTTAAAATATCAGAACATGATATTTATATATTTCCTGAATGTGAACAGATGAAGGCATTATCAGGGATGGAACTTAACTTTAAAACGTAATCGCCCGAATAATGATATAAATACCAAGGCATGACATTTCTACTTAGCCTGTAGGATACATTTAACCCTCTCTCTGCTGAATTATGCACGGCTATAGCCCTTATGGCATCTCCAGTTGCCACCAGCATGGAGGGGGTTAACATGAAAAATGGATCGGCGAGTGCCTAGTTCTATCCCTGTATGTATTTTGTGTGTTGAGGACTAATTTAGGATTTTAATAGGCTTTTACAATATAATTATGTTTTATCAATATGTTGGTTAACCTCTTGCGCTGAGAGGGAGAGGAAGAGGCAGGGATGTCTACAACTTTATTTTCCACATCACCTTTCAGTGGCAGTTACAGTCCCAGGCATTTTCACCAGCCGGACGTCATTCCCAATATGTCGCGACAGCGGATCGATAGTCACGCCAGCGGGTACCTACTACACCAGAGTGGCATGGACAGCCCGTCCACGTCCACGTCCGTATCCGATTCACCATACTACAGACCAGACACAGGGGAGATAACTCCACAAGCAGGATGGACTCCCAAGACTTCCAACTCCAAAAGTAAGTCAGTAATGGCCTTGTCTGTGAGGCGTGTATCAGTGTTAGCTGTGATCACTCAGGTCTGGGAGTGAGACAGTATTCACCAATATTCACGTGATCACTGGGTGTTCTCAATATTGCACCTCGGCTAACATTGCTAATATCCTCCACTGATATGTTGTAAATCACACATGAAATAACTCGTTGTTTTAAAAAATTAATTTCAATGTTAACTGATCACGATTAACCACTGTCAGTTTTTCTGCACAGATCATTGTAAATAGGTGAAAGACACCTCCAGTCACTTGCACACACACTGCAGTTATCAATGGTGTACCAATGTTCCTGTGCAATGTTAAATGTATTGAATAGACTAAACACTTGTTTGTGAAATGATCTTATATTTTGTTTGTAATTGTGATAGCAGTGTAACATAAGTTAATGAATGTGTGGTAAATGTCTGTTACTAAATGTTGTCTATATTCTTTCTCTCTATTTATTTCCCCCTTCAAGATGTGTTGTATTTTGTGTCACATTTTCAGCTCTTAACCATTATGTTTTAGAATTGTTAGTGACCACATTATCATATCGTACACTGAACATTTCCATCTGCATGGTTTATTTGTGCTGTAGACATAAACATATACATTTATTAAGTAATCTTACTAATATCAAGACATCACTCATGATAACATAATCATACCCATGATGAAAAGACATATAGCAAGTAACATGCTGTGCTGGAATCAGTCTGGCAATCTAAATTTAATTTTGATCTTGGCAAACTTTGGCTTTCATAATTGTTCATGGCTGGCTCATTTTCTCAAAGTTGATAAAAATGTCATCAATTTCGCGCTATTTACCGGTATGCAGAATCGAACACTAGACTTCAGTAGGTGAATTGTCGTCGCGTATGGGTGAAATATTCCTGCTGTGATGTAAAATAATAGCTCAGTCATTCAGTAGGTGAACCATTGGCTAGTTAAAGCATTACTATAATAACTTACTACAGTATTAGCAAAATACAATTCGATGGGAAATGCTTATTATCTGTATGATATTACCTGAGCAAGGAGGAACGACAGTAGGGGTGTAGCAGCTTCTACAGCTGTAGTAGGGGTTGGTGGTGGTCAGGTGTAGCAGCTTCTACAGCTCTAGACTTCTGTTTCAAAGAGACGTTCAATGGCAAAGGCATGGTGCTACGGTCGGGCAACCGACTGTCTGCGTTAAGACGGAAGCTAGAACAGAACAGCCTAGGATCGCCTAACATTCCCTCGCAGACTTCGGGAGTGTTCCTACCTAGGTCGCTAGATTCTGAGCTCGAGGTAGCACAGACGCCAGAATCTCCAGAACACTCACCAGTAATTAGACATATGTATGGTGAGTGCTCAAAGAATATGTAGAATAATACATTCAGTTGAAGCAGACCTTGTAATGACGTTATCGATTATTGCTATTTTTCTTGGCTTTTGTTTTGAGTGCTGACAATATTGCGATAAGGGTTTAATATCTCTTCAGAATTCATTTGTAAATGTGCTTTAATCAGAACATTATTCCTATCATTGAGTAGTTTCATTTGTGTGAATGTTTTCATTTGAATATGTGTTGTTTTACACTTACAAAACTAACTATTTATTTGAGTTTGATATGCATTATTGTCTAGTAAAAGATGTGCATTTGTATTTTATTTTGTTTTGTCATGTTGTGCACTTTACTTAAATTTACATTTTAAAGTTTCTGTTAGTTAATTGTTATGCCTGTTAGAATTCTATTTTCTTAAATTTTACATTTGTGCATGATATTTCACAGACATACACATTAGATTTAATATTTTATTATTGTTTTGTTGTATCTTTATTTGATAAATTAGATCGGAGTACAGAGGACATCTCACTCATTACCAACCAGTCACATGTCTATAGTCCGATTCAGCGTATATGGAAGAAGGTTGTGACCACAGAGACTATCGAATACATTGATGCTGACGGAGTGCGGAGAGTGAGACGGGTGGACGATGTAGAGGGAGATAACTCTAGGCTTGCCGGAGAGGCCAACACCTCTGCAAACTCCAGCTGGTTTGGGAAGCTGTTTGGAAGTCCTGTCAGTGAAAGCACTGTTATTGAAGAGAGGGAAGTTGAAAACAGAAATGAGAGCGAGGTAGAGGTCGAGACCGAGGAGCATAGAGGAGGAGGATGGTTTGGGATGTTCCAGCGGTCAGAGACTTCCTCTACCGAGGAGGAGGAGTTGAATAAGCAAAGCAAGGAAACACAGATGCAGTCTGTGGAGTCACAAACCACAACGGAGGAAGATGTGAGGAGACGAGGGCTTGCTGCTGAGTCCGACTCCGAAGAAATGGAATGCGAAGAGGAAGAGGGTTGGAAGAGTAGATTACGGAATCGTCTGAGGACGACGACTGAGGAGAAGTGGCAGACCGAGGCCAGCGAGAAGGAGGAGTCTGTCGATCCTGGTAGCGGATGGTTTGATTGGCTTTGGTCCACGAGTACCACGGACGTCAGTGAGACTGAACACGATCGGCAAGGCAGTGGATGGTTCGGAGGAAGTAAATTTGACGAAACAGTTGAAGAAAGCCACACAGAGAAGTCTAACAGTTCAAAGGCTGGTTGGTTTGGCTGGACCAGCATCAGCGAGCCAAAAGAGGATGAGGACAGTAATAAGGCGACGGAGGAGTCTCGACCAGGTTGGTTCAGTTGGACGACGTCGTCGACCACCACTAGCACGTCGGAGGAGGGACGAGACGAGGTGGACACCGCCTCCAAGTCGCGCCTCTTCTCCTGGCTGTCCAGTGAGGAGAAAGTGGTGTCCGACACGAACGAGACGGAGACCAAGTCGCCAGGGTGGTTCGCCCGGCTCTGGCGCTCCGCTCCGGAAGATGGCCACGAGCTGCCTGCCGGCGAAACAAGGAATGGCAAGAACGGTAAAGCAAGGAGACGGTCGAGTGGAAGAAAAGTCCGATTCAGTAAGACTCTGCTCTGCAGTCAGAAAGTTGCTGTAGCTAACACCTGTAGTAGTAAACTAACCACTTGATAGCAGCTGGATGTGAACAGTGTATCAAGTCTAGTCTATGTACCTCTCATCCTGCCTGCTACCTAGCATTCATAGTACACTGTACTATCAAACACTGTCTTTGTTGCATGCTCCCCTGTCTTGCTTATGCTGACTGCAACATTTCAGAATGGTAGCTGACATTACAACAAACATGATCACGCTGTTGTCTCTCTCCTGCTGTATTTATCAACCCTTGCTCTTATGTGCTATTCCAGCTGTTCTGAAGGTGGCCTTTTTGGGCATCTGTGGTTGTCTGCAGTGGGAAGAAGGTTAAACTGAAATACATGTATCTGTGTGAGATGTGGTATTGCATGACCTCTTCTTTGCTTTTGTTGCATGTGCTTCATAGTTCATAGTTTTGCATGGTGTTTTATTTACATTTTTTGAGCAATTTTCTTTGCCTTGTAATATTGTTCTACTTTAAATTAATTTATTTTATATGTGAATTTCAAGTGTTGTTAATTTAATTTTAATTATGAGTTTGTATTTCATTATATATTCTTTCATATTTTGGATTTAATTCTTGTAAAATATAATTTACTATTTTTGTAATATTGCTTTCCTACTGATGGTAGATGTTGTTAATGTTGTACAGCTCTCATTTTGCGACATTAATCAGGAAGATTAATTTTTCCATTAATATATTTTCCATTAATATATTTTCCATTATATTTGTTGCAGGTCTGGACTCCGACGATGAATCAGAAAGTATGTTTTCATAGTTGTTATTTTTAATCAATTAATTATTTGGCAGTTATTTTCTTTGTATTTTAATTTCCAATATTATATGATTCTGATATACTTATTGTAATGTTTACTTCAAAATTTAATGACAGTCCATAACCAGGACTCGAAGCAAAAACATGTCTGACAACATGTGTTCATATTCCTTCTCAACTTCAGTTGTTTTGTTGCTGTTGCAGCCCGCTCGCAGTTCCAGGGGATGTCTATTGGCAGCAGCAGCATGCGAAGCAGCAGCAGACACAGCAGCAGCAGCAACTTCAGCGACCCCAACATTCCGCCGCTGACCTGGATGCAGTCGGTACTCATGGTCATCACAGCCGTCACAACGATTGTCTCAGGTCTGTTCACAGCCAAGCTGCCGTTACCTTGTCATATAATGATATATGAATATTTGTACAGCGCAAAAATCAAGTGTAGCGCTGCTCAGATGCAGATAAAGTTTTCCAAATATGCCATAATGATGATTAATTTATTGGAATTGAATATATTACATTCGTTAATGTTCTCATTACAGACATATTTAGTCCGTTCACCGAAGGTTACCTATCACAGAAATCAAGACTGGTTATATGGCGTCGATTGAGGATAGCAGAGATGTGGATTGCATCAAGGTAAGAAGCTGACCATCTACCGATTCTCAGAGGTGGATACTAGCAGAGGATTTTCATTGACACTTTACTAGCTGTTAATACCGTAATTACTCTAATTATTCGTACGCTCTAATAGTTCGTACACCTAAATTAGTTGCCGAAAATAATTTTTT
>JAVCKZ010068916.1:0-14139 GCA_034780755.1 Lepetodrilus elevatus
TATTTCTTTCTTCTCTCCCCATCTTTTCTTTCCCTTCTCTTGGAGCGGTTTTCATTTAAGTTGTAATAACTTGTAACATATCCATTTCGTCTTGAATAAAATATGTTTAAACTAAAAACCACGTCTTTGAGTTACACGATATATGCATGATTTGTCTGTTCATCTTCTATCAGTAAAACTACTAAAAGTAAAATTACAACATAAACAAATGAAGCATGTGAATCAGTTAGGAGCCTCATAGTAGACCAAGGGCATGAACACAAAATAGAGCTGATAATGATAATCATTAGATAGAATTAAGCAGAGTCATGAGAGTGGCTAGTGCATTACTGGTAAGGAGGAAGTATATAGCATGTAGACGGGGAAGTAGTTTCCTTAGGCTCTGAACTTTTCTATATAATCTAATAGTCAGGTCATAAACATGTTTTGTAGCAGAAATTACTTACAACCAGTAACAAGAAATGTTGTTAGGAAACCAGTTATCCAACAGTTGTTAGGAAAGTAGTATTGAAACGGAAAGTTTGGTTTTCAGTGCTTTTTTCCCGCTTTCAAATACATGTTGCATTGTGACATTGTTCGACTATAATCACTGCACAACAACTGGATAAAGTACCTGGTCCAAAGATAAATACTGCGATGGAATACACACACACCCACGCACACACAAATATAGACAGAAGGGTGTTTTGATAACACCGAAAGCCAGCACGCAAAACTCATCGACTGTCTGTTTAATTGTTTAAAACCAAACTGCCAACAAGACATCTATCTCCTTATGTCTACCGCCAGTAACGAGGAATATCTGGGTAAACAGACGGTTTATCTGGACGTACAGTGGCAACTAGCCAAAGTTGTATGTACTGGCGTCCTGAGTACATTACCAAACTGGAGATACGAGAACCGAGAACCTCAGCTGACAGCTTTTACTCTCAAATCATAGACTAGTCACGGGGAAGGAAAGTTGGGATTCTGCTGATCTCAACATCACCCTCTTACCCCCCCCCCCCCCCCACACCCCTCCCCAACAGACAAGAGCGATGTCAATACAGAATGCTTTTGTTAATGGAAAACAGCCCCCATAGAAATAACAGTCTCAGACTGTAATGTTACTGTTGGAACAGAAGATTTGGTTACAGTATCGGAAGGTGTTCCGCATCTGCTGTCAAAATTAACATCTGTTGGAAGGGAAACGACATAGTTTAGGTGTCATGTCTTGTCAACGGAATACATAGGAATTTGTGTCCAAAATGTGGATATTATTCCACACACACACACACACACACACAAAACTTTACTGTTACAACATTGATACTTTTTAAGTGTCCTATAGATGTACGTGTTGATAAAGTACAAATAAATTATTATTTATATTTTAATAAATAATATTATTATCTTGTTATTGATTCAAGATCGTCGCAAATGGGTGAAAGATTCCCGCAGCGACGTTTTAAACTCCATATTCACTCACTCACACATTGATTCAAGATATGCTTGTCTAATGTGGAACCATAAAAATATTTTAAAAAATTAAATTTAAACAATAATTTAAAATTAAAATGTCATTCAATTGTTATTATGGACCTAGATTTTTTTGATTGATTGAATTAATGTTTTATGTTGCGGCGGGAATATCTCACCCATAGGCGACAACTATGGACCTAGCAACTTGCAATAAAAATTACTCTAAAAATATGTGTTACAAGATATATTTCACAAACATAAACATTTACGATGATAATAGTTCTTGTGTAAACTGTACATATCATTCTTAGTAGTTATGTAAAAAACTTCTCACAAAATTCAATTGACTCGAGGCAGTATTGTGCATCATCAACACATAACAGAGTAATTAGTAATTTAGTTACATAATTTCCTTTGAACTCTGTGTAATAACCTAAAGCTAAAAACTTGAAAAGCCTCAAATTGCTTCATCATGTCTGTCATAACAACAACAAGAATATTACAAGATATTCTTTGTGCAGCTGCCCAGAAAACAAAACCCTTATTTGCCACCAAGGAAAATGTACCAATCATAAAATAAACAGGCCTTCGTCGGCTTCGATAACCGGACAGCGAAATATCCACCCTAGAGAAGACTTTATCCAGAAACTTTTGTTCTTCGGCCAGAAATACGGAAATAGACTTTCGTAATCAGCAACAGGTACGCAGAGAATCTACATGTGGGAATACAGCGTCTACGGTGAGTACACTCACTCCCAATTTCGGAAGTGGTCCATAGACAGATAGACGGATAGACAGATAATACTGTCATCATAACGCGCATACCATTCTTCATACAGTCTACTCGTTCTCTAAAGTCTGTACCTAGCCTAGGTAATATACTTAGACATTTGCAAACTTCAGTGGATTGGTTCGATGACTGCCTTTAGTTCCTGACATTAACCCTTGTAGTGGTAAAGAGATGGGCAGGATGCCAATGTGTTTTGGGCTCTGAATTCGTGACATTGAGGTGGTTAAAATCGGTCCATCTGGTAAACTGCTGTCCTTGTGCGATATGTTCTATAACTAATTTGCTGCTAGTATATTACAGACGCGTAGCTAGGGGTATTTTACTGTGGAAGCGTCAGTACTGTAACTTACAATAACATTTATTTTTTAATATTTCATTGGTAAATGCAGAAAATGTAGATATTATTGCTCAACACACTTGTAAACAAATTAAATTTACATATTTGCAGGTATGACCATATTTGACCATCATGTCAACCCAACCATGATTGTATGCTCCATGCTGGAGGCAATTGGAGATAGATGTCCTAAAGAGCAGTGCCTGTTCCTAATCCAATCAGAATATTAGTTCTGCTAAATTGTACTCACACCTATATATCCCTATGTGGAATGTTTGTAAAAATCATAAAAATAAAAAAATTCCTACTGATTCACCATGTTCATTATGTCAATAAACATTTATATTTGAACAGACCACTCCACAATACTCTCAGACTGCACCATAAATTGCTTGAAAAGTTGGGTCACACGCCTCGCCATATATTATACATATCACGTCTAACAATGTGACAGGGCTATAAATATCATATTCTCACTGCTTTACAGTCTGATCATGGTATACTGATCAATAAAACATACACACATCAAACAGGAACTAACAAAACATCATCATATGACATACAGTGTATATATATGATATCTACACACACATATCATTATCAAGCTGTAGTGGTCATTTGATTGGTCAGATGATCTGATGATTGACAGCTATAGACATGGAGCCTGCTGTAATGTACATGACATACACAAGCAAAGCCACACTCTATAGTAAACTACATTATCTGAAGACCTAGTCAGATTATGGACATTGATGGAATTATCTGTTGTACCCGATAATTAAATATTGACATTAATATGTTACCATGGTTACCATAATATTGACCTAAAACTAATAAACAGGTTTTAACTCTCTCCATGCTGTAGGCGACTGGCAATGCCCTAGAGAGCAGTGGCAGTGCATAATCCAGCAGGGTGAGGGTTAAAATGGTAAATAATAGCATCAGTCAGTGACTCATAATTTATATTTGTAACTTTCCATTTTGATATGGATTAATCATGTAGTAAATGTGATTAAAGTGTTTATCATAAATCTACCACAACTCCCTGTAATCTACTGATAGACAACCTGAATATGGTTGTATTGTTCATGTTTAAGTCGTACTCAGTCATGTCAGTGGTACGATTTAAATGCACAGGCAAAGTTATCTCGCAATTCCTTCATAGTTCAGTTGATGCACCAAAGACAAGATAAATAGCGGAACGTTCCCATTATTCATATAAAATATTAATATTTCGATAACTATTGAGTACTGGAGACTAAGTACATCAGTAAATACTAACTTTGTGGTGGATAAATCAAGTGTAATTAGTCTCAGATCAAAATTCATTTGTCCATTATCCAGGTCTATCAACTGCGATATTATGCCTTTAATCAACAAATTAATAAATGTTTGATTCATTGATTAACAATTTAGATGCAAGTAAATGTAACTTCAGGCAGTGCTAACCAGGAAATACTTCAATGATTCAATCTCCACACAATCTACATCGTGTATTTCCAGCATGGTACATGCCTTCTGGTATTCAGTTACTGTTTGTTAGCTCACAAGTCATCCCTGCTTGTAATGAAGGCTTAACTAATACTTGTATGTCTATACGTCATGTCACGCAAGATCACTCCATGTCATGTCATGTTGTGTCATGGTCATGCTGCAAATCCCTGAGGATCACAACACTCTGAATTACATCCCTTACATCGGATGCATCGCAAAACAGATGCAGCACCTTCGCGTATGAAAAGACATCTGTACGAAATTGTGTAACTGTAACATGCTCCTAATACTCGAGTCTGAATAGAAAATAATTAAATTTGTGATTGTTCGATTTAATCTAAAATTAATAAGAAATTGAAAATGATCAGTGTTCAAATAATTAAGGACAACCAAATAAAAGTACAAAATATGAGTGTAAATGAAAAAAAATACAATTTGTTTTAAATTATTGTTAGAAAATTGGTCAGGTTAATATTTTTAAGGTCATTTTTTTTCTTTTTCGGTGATTAATTTAGGTGTTCGAAATATTAGAGCATTTGAATTATTAGGGTAGCGTAATTACAGTAGGTAACCCTAACTCTAATGTGTCTAGTCTATGGCTAAGGTTGGAGTTATACTGTTACTTCATAGTTACGTACAGGAGATACGTGTTTGCCAGCTCTTTGTGGGCTTACACTGCAATGCACCGCTGCTCGTGTTACGGCGACAACAGAAGGATTCTCGCTGTACGACAGCGCACGGTTCTCACGTCACTGAGCCTCTTGGTTTACTGTTACTCTCACATTACTTGTGAGGAAAACAAGTTTAAAAACTGCTCATGCATAGAAATGTGTTACTTTCCCCAGTGCTCGAAATAGAGGGAGGACGGTCCTGGTGGGCATTTGAAAATCTGCACTGTTATTGTTAACAGATATCTATGTGACCTCAAAATTACAGATTTGACCTCCAATTTACCTATGAATGACTCCCTTCTTGTTTTCTGAATTTCTAACACTGCTTCCAAATTTGTGCGATACTTAAAATTTGTCCCCTAAAATATGTATTCTTAAAATTTATCCTGATAAAAAAAAATCAATAATAATGATGCTACATAACCCAGCTGGTAGTTATAACCCTTGTGAAGTTTCAAGTATGTTTTCACTGTCATCCCTTATCACTGAGAACCTACTCGTGAGTGAATGAATAACCCTAACCCTGACTCGCGTATGACAATTTAGTTCCCTCTCAGAAACTGCTCCCTTCAACTTATTCTTATGTAATCTTGATCTAAATCTGCTGCATCAGGGATATCCTGCATCTAGCAACATGAACAACAAACAGGAGTAATCTAGGAGTGGTAGGTAATTTTAGTCAGACAGTTATTATGTAACATATATTTAAAAGAGACAGACAAACAGGGCCTCGAGATTACGATACTTTTCTGAGTACAATTTCATACTCAACTCAAGTTTTGTTCATAAAATGTCATGTAAATGTTAAGCCTGAGCATGAAATCGTATCAGTAAGTTTGGTAATCTCGGGGCCTGGTCGTCTTGCTGATTAATGGTGGCTTATTACAGACCAAGACAGATAGTCTGTCACACTGTGTTCTCATCCAAATACTAGTATTCAAACATCACCCTAGAGCATGCACGTCTAGATTACTGGAGAACAAGGGTGTAGAGAATTTCAACAGCTCCTTTCATATAATATAATATATAATACCAATCAATATGAGACTATGGATAGGCTAAGTCAAGAGACAGATATAGCTGATAGTCTTGCTAATACATGTAGTTGATCACCAGAGACAGATATAAAGGCAGACAGACACTATAAAACTTGCTAGCCCGAATAGTGATACAAATAACAAATGTTATGAATTTCTACTAGTCCTTAAGGATACCTTTAACATTGCAATAAATGGCCCGGGCTAGAGGACTAGCGTTAATTTCGATCCCTGCAGACAATAGGCTACAATTGGTAGTCTTGCTACTAGTACTACTACTAGTATAGTTGCTAGTTCAAGTTGTAGATTATTACACACAGACAAACAGACAGATAACCTGGTAAAGGTAGGTCACTACAGACAGATATTAGGCAATCATACATACATCAAAGATAAGAACTTCCTATTAATATGTATACAGATAATATGGTGATAATATAGTGACCGACAATAGGTTTAGAAGTTCCCACTTGCCCGGCGGCCGATCCATTTCTCCTAATGTTAAAGCCAAAAGGTATCATACAGAGTAGAAATATCATCTTTTGTTATATCATTATGCAGGCGAGTCCATTTTAAAGTTAAGTTCCAACCCTGCCGACAACTAGAAGTTGTATTAATAAATTACCTGTTACAGTGTTAGCCAATACAGACAGATGATAACTTAAATATAAGTTGCGGACTAAACACAAAAATGTATAATACAATATATTAGTACTAGCAGTGAACCCAATTCACAACACCAGTACATACTAGAGCGAGGCAGTCAGCTTTACTTCACATAGAAATTAGATACAGCTAGTGAACCATCCATACAAGGACTACCGCATCTTGTGTTCATTTCCAGATATTAATATAATAAACATAGATCTGGACATTGCATTCCTTGGTAAGACAGGAGAGGTAGTAAGTAAATCACGGGACTGTTATATAAATAAATTGCTCACTCATTGCTCACTCAGGCATGGAGGTGAGCTTCCTCTATGTATATGTAAACACATCATGCTTCATTAAGCACACTGTGTAAACTGTCCAGCGGTAGGGCACACTCGGTGGGACTTATAACACCTAAGTGGTCACATGTTGATAGCCGGTCATTAAGTGGCGCCCCGAGGTCGTGTGTTGATCATTAAATGACATAATACCAAGTTGAAGAGCATTGGTAATTGATATTAGTTAAATAAAATTATTGTTTTGATTTATGATTAAATAGAGACTAGTATAGCAGATAAATCTGTTGTTTGTTGTTAAAAAATAGTATCTTGATATTTAATAAATAAATAATAATAAATTATTGTAATATGAAATAAGCATGAAGTATGAGTTTTATAATTATGTTTCATTAACTCAGAAGATTGCATGGTTAGTATACATTTAAGTAATAAAGAATATACATCAGACGTTTGAGTATACAACATGTACAATGGCATTAACTTTCTCCGTGCTGAAGGCAACCAGATATTACCCTAAAGAGCAGTGCCTGTGCGTAATCCCTCAAGGAGAATGGCAAGACCTGAAGTTTTGTAAGTTACCTAGATATGCACATCACCTTGATTGATGTTATTCCTGGTCATGAGATGATATTACGCAATGTCTATCATAACATTAATAATATTATAGCTCATACAAATTATGTCATTCAGATTCTAAACAAAGATGGACTTTGTTTTTAAAAGTCAATTTAAAATGTATTTGAAACTACTTACAAGTTACATGACGTGATGTAGATCTAGATAATGCAAAGAAATGTTGCAACTTTGTACATTTCCCCACCGAGTTCTTTATTGACAGTGACAGTAGAGGTGACAGTTGGGTCTGAATAAGCGATCTGTCGTTATGCATGACTTGAATATAAATAATGTCATCTGTCAAAAGCGAGTCTAAAAAGAGGAAGTAATACACCGACTGTGAACTCGAGTCTATTGAAAGCTATTGAGGTGTGGTTGCCCCGTATGAATAAACGCATGCAACTCGACCTATGTCCAGTGCACGAAAGTAACACAGCAGCAGAAGAAGAGTTTTAACAAATGCATCATAATTTTATCAAACTCTAACAAACATCCATAAAGTAGAAGGCACAAAGAAATGATTGACATTTTGACAGCGGCCCGAGTGTGTAGATTTCACCGGCGCCTGTTCTACGGGATACCTCACCTCTCGTATGACTCTCAAATTCGTTGACGATCTCCTTCTCCTTCTTGCCTTTTCTCTCGGTGGCCATGTTTGAGCCCCGAGTCCAAGCTCATCAAGAATATCACTCTAATAAAGTGTAGTTCTCTTAAAAATCGTAATCCTGATAAATCGCTCTTCGACTCTTCTTCGGCTACTGGCGCTAAGCATTATGGGAATATTAAAGGCTATGATCTCGTAGACGGAACGTGATAACGTGGACAGGTACGAGATGAAAACAAAGGTCTTAACCAATCAGAAAGCAGTATTTTTAACATATTATTTACCTAACGACTAACTCTTGATTAGAACGCAGTGTGAAACCGCTGTTGGCAGGCACATTTAAAAAGCATTACGAATGTACTGTTATATATTGATCAGTCGTTAAAATATTCATCCTTTAAAACTAGATTTGGGTAAAAGTTGCATAGGCTCTGGGTATCAGATCAACAGTATAGTTGTTGTACATATAGGCTACTGACCACTTTATGAACACCCGTAATTGCAATGCGTGAACATGTTTACCAAACTTCAAAAGGAAGTACTTCGTGTCCAGCTGTTTTTCCAGCCGTGTTGTTGCATCCGAGACTCTTATTTTACGCCGGTACGTATGTAATTAATGCCGGTAACCTTTCCAGTCGAATTTGCGTTATTGTATCCGTTAGAAAGACCTGTACTCGTATCTTTTATCTGTTTATATACTGGTATGGATATTTGTTTTCATTTCAAAATAGGGGCTCAACAGATGCTCCGCTAAACTTACCACACATGGTCCGGACACTTTCGTTGGAGTGCTACCTAATGATATTAGTGTCTTGTAATACATTCATTAATAAATTAAGACGATGGATGAGTATTAGAACCTACAAACGATAGTCCTACACAAATATCTTGAAACATTGAGCTTCCTGGACTTTGTAGCTGTTGAGAAAACCTGTAAAAATGTTCATCAAATTGCAAAAGGTTCATATACCAGTTGATTACTGTTGCACGGCTCTAATCAGCTGCTAATACAATTATAGTTTCAGCAACGACGACTGCATGAGCGATAATTAGTTTAGTATTCGCCATATGAAAATTTTAGTTTAATCTATCCATCCCATGATTATGATGATAATGATGATGGTGGTGGTTGTTGTTGTGGTGGTGGTGGTGATTGTGGTGATGGTGTTGTTGATGCTGCTGCTGCTGCTGGTGATGATAAGATAGTCGTAGCTACTTTTAGACTACAAAGGGCCTTAGTTGTGGCATCCTCGCACTCAAAGTGTAGGCCTTCTGTTCAGTGAGTCATGAGCGGAATTAGCCTTGTAGACGTACAGTTTGGGTGCGATGGTGTAGTGTGCTTGTGTTTAACTTTGTCTTTAGAAAACAAATTCTGGCCCCGAGATTACAACATAATTGAGCACGATTTCATGTTTTGTTCAAAATCGGTAACCCATATACATTAATAACTTGATTATGAAATCGTAGGCTACTCAAAACGTTTCCTAATCTTGAGGCCAAAACTGTACATTGCACATTCGGGTTGTCATGCTCATTCTATATTTCACACCTAGCTACATAACCGTGTTATATAGTCCGTTTATTTATTACCGCCCTTACAGATATAATATCACAGATATTTAAGGTCGTTTTGGAGTCATTCTTAGCTTCAACTGCAAAATACATTTACTTGACATACATAAAATCATGTTTGTACTTCCAAAAACCTTTCCACCGCTGTATGGTAGACAACATTCCACTGCAACCCCCCGATAGACAACCTGAATATGGTCGTATTTGTATTTGCTTCATTATACCAATGCAAGTGAACATAACTCAGTGGTACGACTAAAATATAATACAATACGTAACGGCAATGTTTGCTTGCAATTCCTTCATAGATCAGTTGATGCATCAAAGACACGATGAATAGCTGAACGTTCCCTTTATTCATATACAATATGAATATTTTGATAACTAATGAGTACTGAGGACTATAGGTACGTCAGTAAACAACTTTTGAGTGGATAAATCATGTGTAATTCGTCTCAGATCGAAATCCGTTTGTCCTACATATGTCTATCAACTGCTCACAGCTCACAGCTCACAGGTAGGATTTGCCATTGATAAATATTAACTGGAGAAGTACTCAGTACAAGTAAAGCTATATATCTAAACAACGGAGAGGTGTGACATATGTCAGGGAAAGATTAATTTACTGTTTATGTGTGCTTCGGCAGCAAATGAGAAAAACAGTTTATAGCATAAATTTCAAGCCTGGATTTATTTTGCTTGTTTCTTCTTAGTTTGTTTGTTTGTTGTTGTTGTTGTTGTTGTTGTTGTTGTTGTTGTTGTTGAGTTTTGCTGTGAACTCAGGGATCTGGTTGGATCATGGATGAGATGATAGGGTATAATATATAGTAGGATTTAATTTCAGTAGCTAATTTAGTGCAGTTTTGTAAAATTAGCAAATATCTCACATCCATCTGTTTATTGGAACCATGCTTTGCAATAAACGGCACTAACTACGTACGGATGATATAGATGAAATGAGGAAGATTATTACAACAAAGAAGCTTTATGGAAATACTATATAATTACGTATATCATCACTTTTGTGATAGTAGATTGAGTTATTATGTTATATTTCACAAATATTTACTAAGAGATCATTCTATTACCATAATTAGTGCCAAATTACTGCAATTAATAAAAAATAAATACGGTAATTCCAACAAAAGTTCACACATTTTAGACATCATGTACAATAATATGTCGTAAGGGAAATAGTTTACTACCTTAGCAACATCGTCGCTAACACGATTCACTATCAGATGTTATCAGCCAATGGGATGAAAATGCTCTAAAGTCTTAACCAATCAGCTGTCAGAGCAAATAATATAAACAGACACACGTGTAGTGGGGACGATTACTGTACTATGCATCGAGACTGAATCCATTCATCAGCTGTTTGTTACATTAGCAGAGACAAAATGAGCAAATCTGAGTTACACCCAACTTTTAAAGTTAAGAAAGTGTACAACTTAGAGTGTATATTTTGTGGAACTAATGTTTGCAGAAGAGGGATGAAAGCGATTTTGCTCGATACGAATACTCGCACTGAAATGTTCTCAACAGATGTTCCGGAAAAAGAGTGAGTATATTTTACGCTAATATTAATATTACACATGTACTTTCTAACGGATTAGTAATTAAACTGGATCTACCAAAGTAGTATACACCATGTTTACGTCTTGTTTCATCACTAAGTTGTCTTGCACCCCTTCATTCTTGATTGATTCATTCATGATTAGTTTGTGAACCGCGGTAATATAAATCAATGATTGCATTCATTCATTATTTCAGTGTAAATTCATTCATTATTTTTTTTTATGATTAGTTTTTCAATAACAATAGAAATATATGATGTTTTATATCACTACCGTATTTCAAGGAATTTCTTATCAAGTAATTTGTTATATCTATATTTAGATCTACATTTTATTAAATATTCTCTTGTATCACAGAATGAAAACAAATGTTTAAATGTTCAATTTTGTTAGAAATAAATAAAATATGGTCATAATATATTACATAAATCCATAGTAGACTCTCTAGCTCTGGATCATACAAATATACCATCACATTTAATAGAATTTTAGAAACAATTATTTATGGAAATATATTCGTTGTGTATTTATAAATAGATCTACATTGATCTGCGCCAGTCTAGATCTTTATCATCTATATCTATAAATTACTTATTAATATTATTACCATTACTATGATCTGCAATGAAATTATAGATGACATGTTATTTTGTTGTAAATATTATTTATGGACTTTTAAAAATATTTATAAATGCATTGATCTTCACCAGTCTAGATCTATCTATAAATTACTTATTAATATTATTACCATTACTATGATCTGTAATTAAATTGTTTTGTTGTTTCAGTGCTGTAGACACTGTGGGTGGCGAGATGACGACAAATCACTGTGCTTGCATCATTCAACATTTTGCATGTGTGTCATGGTAAGTTTAAAAACAACTTCACCGTTTATCAATTACAGTAGACTTTGCATATACAGGACACTCACCTATACAGGACACTCGCATATACAGGACACTCGCATATACAGGACACTCGCATATACAGGACACTCACCTATACAGGACACTCACCTATACAGGACACTCGCATATACAGGACACTCGCATATACAGGACACTCACCTATACAGGACACTCGCATATACAGGACACTCGCATATACAGGACACTCGCCTATAACGGACTGAATCTGAACGCTAATTACGGCATATGCATAACAACGCATACAACGGACAGAAATAGCCGGTCCCAATGAGTCCGGTATATGCACGGTCTACTGTATATTTTTTTCTTCTGTAAACCAATCATCCATAACCTCCAATTATTATTATTTTTCTATTGAACCTGACCAATGATATAAAATTATATTTCTATTTTCATCCGCTCGAGCCAAAATTATCACATAAATATCTGTAAACTGGGGAATCGCATAACCATGGCACTTAATTACTACTATAAATTATTGTATGACTCAGTAATAGTTATATATAGATCTGTGATTCACAATTTACCCTCAACTCAGTTTTGTAAGTCAGGAACCAATATAGACGTTATGTAGATCACACTATGTGCAGATGCTCCATAAGATTGCGACACATTTTTTTGGTATCCATCTGTAAATTAATATTTAACAGGTCCCCCACCCCTTCCCTCCAAAAAAGTTCAACCTATAAGACCCCCTCCACGTGCACTCCCAGTTTTGTGTCACATATACAGAAATATTTACCATGCATTGTATATGTTTTGTTTTGATTGCTTATAGTATAGTATATAAATAAAATTGTTTGAAGAAGGTGTTATCAATGTTATTTTCAGACATTTCTAACAGGCGATAAATTAATTTAAAGTTATTATTAAATAGTTGTTTACAAATCTGTCAATGACGACATGTGATCCATGAAATCTGATAAGCAATATAACTTAATAATAATAATAAATATAAATAATGATAATAATAATGTGATAAAATAAATACATAAAAAATAAATAATAGACTACCGTAATATAAATAATGATAATAATTATAATCATAACTGATAAAATAAGTAACAGTTATAATAACAAGGATGTTTTTAAAGGAAAAAATGAATGTGTGATTTGTTTCATCTAATTTACTCGTCTGATGTTAGTCGCAGAAAAATGGGTGGCATTTTTTTTTTATTTTTTATTTTTTATTTTATTTTTTATTTTTTTTTATTTTTTTTTAAGTTCGTGTCATCTTATTTTCCAGTGGCAATGAAGTCGGCTATACAGTGGCACGGCCTTGTCTGACGTGTATGATGTCCTGCAACAACGGTCATCTGTGGATGTACTTCAGTGTGCGCGAATCAGAACGGGTTACCGAAACAGGTAAGAAAATACGCCAACTAATACCCGTATTAACCCTTTCCCCGCTTGGTAGGCAATAGCAAGTTTATTATTAGGGTATCAAAATTCAAAGTTCAGTCACATAATTAATTTTGATCAACTCTTTGAATAAATTTTGAATTAAGTACTTATATATATCTCATTATTTATTATTATTTCAAGTATTTATAGAACTATTAATTTTGTTGAATACATTTTAGTTCCTATAAAAATTATGAACTTTTTAATATAATTAAATTTGGAAGAATTGAAGGTCTGGAATTTGAGGAAATATTACATTAACTTTTACACTCGAGAATACACCCATGGCACATTGTGCCTAGCTAAAGGAATGAAATTAAGAAAGTAAATATGTTTTACAATTTATTATTTATTTTAATATTTATATTTTTTCGATTTCAGAAGAACTGTTGTTATGGGGCGACCTCCCAAGAGCTGGCGAAGACATTCACTTACAGTCATGTTCAGAAATAGAATGCTTCCGATGAACCAAAGACATTTTTAAACATTTGTTTGAAATTCCCTAGTATAGATCGTTGATCTCAATAACGGAGTTGAACTTGTTTTGGTGCAATTTTCACGACTTGTAAAATACAGGGTGTCCCAAAAAAAATGTTACCATTTTGTTTTCATCTGTACTTGTTATTCCTTAGACTAAGTTCGCTATCTTTTCAGGGTTGGTAAACAAGACTTGGGAGATTTGACTCGCATCAGTATTT
>JAVCKZ010068927.1:0-14136 GCA_034780755.1 Lepetodrilus elevatus
GATTCTGACTGGAGTCTGTTCATGTTTGATCAGTAGATGCAGTATGATTCTGACTGGAGTCTGTTCATGTTTGATCAGTAGATGCAGTATGATTCTGACTGGAGTCTGTTCATGTTTGATCAATAGATGCAGTATGATTCTGACTGGAGTCTGTTCATGTTTGATCAGTAGATGCAATATGATTCTGACTGGAGTATGTTCATGTTTCAGGCTATTACATGTATACTGAGTCCTCGGCGCCGAGGAATCCTGGCAACAAGGCGAGGCTGAGGTCCGAAGTTCTCCGGATGCCGAGCGGAGGATGTCTGACATTCTGGTACCACATGTACGGAGCATCAATGGGAACGCTCAACCTGTACCTGGACGCCTCTGACGCGAGCGCCGACACTCCCATTAGGAGTCTGTGGAACAGCAACAGCAACCAAGGTAACAAGTGGAACAACGCGGCAGTCAACATCCAGTCTCCCGCTCAGTTCCGCATCGTCTTCGAGGGCATCATCGGCCCCAGTTACACCAGCGACATCGCCATTGACGACATCCACGTGACTCCGGGACTCTGCTCATCGACGTCCGCCCCGACTCAGTTCAAGTGCGGCGACGGACAGACGATCCAACCCAACCAGGTCTGCGACTTTCATCAGGACTGCAGCGACAACAGCGATGAACTCAAGTGCGGGAACTGCACCTTCGAGTCCGGCACGTGCGCGTGGAGCGACCGCAGCCGAGGATCGTTCCGCTGGCTGCAGGGTCAGAACAGCACGGTGCACGGGAGGACGAGTCCAGGAACCGACCACACCACAAACACCAGCCGTGGTCACTTCATGTACGTGGACACCTCCCAGGGACGCTCAAACTCCGCGGCGAATCTCGCCAGCGCCACCCTGCACGAGTCCGCGGCCACGTGTCAGATGAAGTTCTTCTACATGATCACCGGCAGTTCCTTCTCCGCCGGGTACGTCCGAGTCTCCCTGCAGACCGGGACCAGAGTCACCGAGATATTCAGGACGTCCGCCCCGACAGGAAGGAAGTGGGTCGGACATTTTGCGGACATCGGAAGAATGACGGCCCCCTTCCAGGTGTTGATACAAGCCCGGTATACCGGCGGCCTGCTGGCCGTGGATGATATCTCCTTCGTGAACTGCGCCCTGCCGCCTGTGCAAGCCTCGTGCAACACCTCCACCCATTTCACCTGCCAGAGGAAGGCCTGCGTCGACATCTCCAGGATATGCGACTTCACCGACGACTGCGGAGACAACAGTGACGAATCCCCAAAGGTCTGCGCCATGGCGTCCACATGCAACTTTGAACATTCCTTCTGTCACTGGACGCAGAGTAAGACTGACAACATGGACTGGACCAGACACAGAGGGCCCACTTCGTCCAGGAACACCGGTCCTACACGCGACCACACCACCAACATCAACTCCGGCTACTACATCTACATCGAATCGTCGGTCGGTAGACTCGGCTACAAGGCGCAGATCCTCAGCAGAGTCATCCAGCCGGCATCGGCGTCAGACGGATGTTCCATCACCTTCTACTACAACATGTACGGTGCGACCACGGGTTCCCTCAATGTGTACACAGTGACGGCGACCGGGGGATACAAGCAGAAGATCTGGTCGGCGTCGGGCAACAGAGGAGATTTCTGGGCCCGAGCATACGTTCCTATCACCAACAAGCAGAACTTCCAGGTGATGATCGAAGGAGTCCGAGGCTCCAGCTACAGCGGCGACATCGCAATAGACGACACCGTCATCAGCCCTCACTGCCGAGTCACCGGCGTGACCCTCCCTACGGCATCCTACACCCCGACCTCCCCGGGCACCACCGTAGACATCTGCGCCAGCGGCGGACACCAATGCGGCAATGGGACGTGCATCAGCGCAGTGCACGTCTGCGACTACACCATCGACTGCGCCGACCACTCTGACGAGACCGGATGCGGTCCCTGCACGTTTGAGAAGGACGGATGCGGTTGGACGGACATCAGCACGGGTCGGTACAACTGGACCAGGTCCACCACCAACACCATGGGCATACGCGGACCCATGGCGGACCACACAGTGAGGTCCAACAAGGGGCACTACATGTACGTGGGGACGTCGAGGGGAGTCTTCTTCTCGAACGCCGCGCTTCAGAGTCCTGCGTTGCCTCTGCCGTCTAAGCACTGTCAGCTGAGGTTCTACTACAACATGAATGGACGGTACACAGGACGCCTACAAGCTGGCATCGTAGTCAATGGAACCTTCAGACTCGTCTACTCCCGATCAGCGAGTCGGATCCGCACCAACACCTGGTACAGAGGCATCATCTACCTGGGCAACTACCATCTGCCCAAAGGCTATAGGATCCAGTTCCGCGTCCTGCCTTCACGCGGATTCGCACCTTCCACTTCCAGCGACATTGCCATTGACGACATCTCCTTCAGCTTCTGTGACACGAAGACTTTCCCGCCCAATGTGGCCTGCAACTTCGAGAGAGATTTGTGCGTCTGGAAGCAAGCTAAGGACGACCAGTTCGACTGGATGAGGAAATCTGGGAGCACCGGAAGTGTTGGGACGGGACCGCGCAGCGACCACACCACAGGGAGACGCGGCTACTACATCTACATCGAGACGTCATCGCCACGGAGGTACGGGGACATGGCGAGACTGGACACGCCTCTCCTGCCACCCACGACCTCCACCGGACACTGCCTGACGTTCTGGTACTACATGTTCGGGACGACGGTCGGCAACCTCAGCATCCTGGTTCAGACGCAGACGAACTCTGACGTGTTCTGGTCCCGAGCGGGCCCGCAAGGCGACAAGTGGATCATGGGCCAGAGAACGTTAGTGGCGGCCACAGACTACATCATGACCGTACAGGCCTCCGTGGGCCGCGGCTACCAAGGGGACATCGCCGTGGACGACATCACCATCAAACAAGGAGCCTGCCCGCCACTGCGCGGATGCGACTTCGAGACCGGATGGTGCAGCTGGAAACAGTCCACGCAGGACGAATTCGATTGGACGATCGGAAAGAACGGAACTGATTCCCATGGGACTGGACCGAAGTACGACCACACGTTCGGTTCCAACAGCGGTCACTTCGCTTACATCGAGACATCGTCTCAGAAGAGAGACGCCAGGGCGGTGCTGATCAGTCCCACGTACCACGGCCACAAGGGGTTCACCAGCTTCATGTTCTACAGCTACAGCTGCCTGACCTTCTGGTATCACATGTACGGGTCCACGATAGGAACGCTGAGCGTCTTCCAGAAAAACAACGGAACCTTACGGAAGGAGATATGGAAGCAGATGGGAAATCAGGGAGACATCTGGAAGAAAGCCAGTGTTAAGATCATGCCGAATCACAAATCATTTGAGATTCAAATCCAGGCTCAGAAAGGTTCGTCGTTCACAGGAGACATCGCCATCGACGACATCGACTGGAAGGACGGAAGTTGCCCTCCTCCGGGAGTCTGCAACTTTGAGACGGACATGTGCGGCTACTTCAACGCGCAGACGGGAGACAACTTCGACTGGCTGCGAGACTACGGTGGAACCCCGAGTTCGTCGACCGGCCCCCGCGTCGACCACACCAAGGGCGTGTCCAGCGGCTACTACATGTACATCGAGACGTCCGGGGACAATCGTAAAGTGGGAGAGACAGCTCGGCTTATCAGTGAAGATCTCCACCCATCGACATCACGATACGGAAACTGCGTAAGGTTCTACTACCACATGTACGGGCCAGGCGTCGGCACACTGAATGTCTACACGCACGCTGTGGCAACGAACGCAACATCGCTGGCGTGGTCACTCTTTGGATCTCAGGGTAACGTTTGGAAGCAAGCACAGATCAGCGTCCACACGAAGGCAGACTACACCATCATCTTTGAAGGCGTGTACGGCGGTAATTACACCGGAGACATCGCCATCGACGACATCAGCATCTCCAACTACAGATGCTACGGACTGACGACACACTCTCCATCCCCAACCGCTGCAACTCCTCCCACGACGTACAAGCCGACAAAGATCGACTGCGACTTCGAGAGGGCCTGCAACTGGGTCCAGGACAAGACAGATCAGTTCGATTGGACGAGACACTCAGGCCGGACCAGCTCCGCGGCGACAGGACCGAACTCCGACCACACGAAGGGCGACACCCTCGGACACTACCTCTACACCGAGGTGTCCGCTAAAGCCGCCAACAGCACAGCCAGGTTCATCAGTCCGACGTGGACCATCACCTCGCGGGGAAGCTGCTTCAAGTTCTGGTACTACATGTACGGCGCCAGCATCAACCGCCTGAACGTGAACGCGAGGAACGGAGGCCGAGAAACTAGACTGTGGACGCGGAACGGAGACCAGGGCTCCAGATGGATCTACGCACAGATATTCATGACGGGATTCTCCGGAGCCACGGCAGTTGTGTTTGAAGGAATATCTGGGTCGGGCTACAACGGAGACATCGCCATCGACGACATCTCCATGAACGACGGACACTGCCCGGCGCAGGTTTCGTGCGATTTCCAAGACGGAACCTGCGGATACACCCAGGACACCTCGGACAGGTTTGATTGGACGCTGCACAAAGGAGGGACAACGTCCAGTGGTACAGGACCAACCAGTGACCACACGTTCGGGACCAGGGACGGATCGTACATGTACATTGAGGCGTCGGCACCGAGAAGACGCGGAGAAATGGCTAGACTCGACAGTCCTCAGTTGGACGCCACCACTGGATCCTGTCTGCAGTTTTGGTACAACATGAACGGCCGGACCATGGGCACGCTCAACGTGTACCGACGTCAAGGAAGCACCATGGGATCTCCGGTGTGGAAGATATCAGGGAACCAGAATTCCGGCTGGCACATCGCCCAGGTCAACCTACAGAGCTCCGTTCCTTTCAAATTTACGTTTGAAGGCGTCATTGGAAATGGTTTCCTCAGCGACATTGCCATCGACGACGTTCTATACAAGAAGTCGGTCCCGTGCCAACAAATGGGGTCGTGCACGTTCGAAAGCGATTTCTGCACGTGGAGTAACACTGCTGGAAACGACACGTTTGATTGGTTGAGAGGCAAAGGCACGACGTCATCATCAGGGACTGGGCCCAGTGTCGATCACACGCTACGGACGAAGTATGGAATGTACGCATACATCGAAGCATCATCGCCCAGGAGACAGGGAGACAAAGCTTGGCTGGTGTCAACACCACTGTCCAAAGTCGCCAGATGTCTAACGTTCTCGTACAACATGCATGGGTCGGGGATGGGAAGTCTGAGTCTAATAATCTGGCCAAACGTGGGAAGCACCCGCGTCCTGTGGACCAAGAAAGGAGACAAGGGCAACACATGGAAGACGGCAAGAGTCAACTTCCCCGTTCAGTCTATCGACTACAAGATGGTGTTCGAAGGTGTGGTGGGGTCTGGCTACACCAGCGACATGGCCATCGACGACGTCGTGATGCAGGTCGGGAACTGCAGTTCCGCTGCCACTGCTGTCCCCGTCAAGGACTGCTTGTTCCACTGTCCCAGCTCCACCATGTGCACCAGCACTGCGCAGTCCTGTGACTTCAATCCAGACTGTCCCAACGGAGAGGAGGAGACGAACTGCGGTTACAACTGCAACTTTGAAAACGGAACATGCAAGTGGGTGGCACGCACCAACAGCGGGTTCACGTGGACGCGGTTCCACGGAGCCACAGCCGACGCCAACACCGGACCGTCGGTGGACCACACATACTTCTCTGCCATGGGACACTACATGTATGTGGATGCTTCCAACGGACGCTACCCTCAAACGGCCGACTACATCAGTCCACTTCTGCAGCAAGCCTCGGCCACGTGTCAACTCACGTTCTGGTACCACATGTACGGAACCGGAATCGGAACGATAGCGGTGTATCAGATGGAGGGCAATCTGAAGACGAGAGTCTGGTACATGACTGGCAACCATGGCAACAGATGGTACACAGCGATGGTACCCATCGGACGAATGAAGAGACCGTTTACCATGACTATACAAGCGCAGAGGACTTACAGTGTTCTTGGAGACATTGCCATAGATGACATAAGTTTCCAGGACTGTGCGCTTCCCACATCCAAATCATGTACTCCATTTATGCGCCAGTTCACATGCAGCAATGGTGCATGCATCCAAGCCACCAGAAAGTGCGACTTCACCGACGACTGCGGAGATGGCTCGGATGAATCGAGCACATGTTTAACGACATACGCTCACTGTACGTTCGAGAACAGCCTCTGCGATTGGGCACAAATGACAGATGACGACTTTGACTGGACGCGAAGAGCCGGACAGACACCGTCAGCTTTGACGGGACCAACCAAAGACCACACGACAAACTCTGTCGCCGGGCACTACCTGTACATCGAGACCTCGTCGCCGAGGAGGGCTGGCCAGAAAGCCAGGGTCGTCAGCCGGGTGATCGGCCCGTCCACGTCGCGCCCGTACTGCACCATGAGGTTCTACTACTTGATGTACGGCAAGGACGTGGCCGCGCTCAGCATCTACACCAGGACAGCAGTCAACGGTCCTCTCAGGCGGGTCTGGCAAAGGACTGGAGAGGTCGGCAACTTCTGGGCTAGAGCCGAAATCCCGCTGTATTCGAAAACTGCCTTCCAGTTAGTCATCGAGGCTTCGGTAGGGAAGAGCTACTACAGCGACATTGCAATCGACGACATTACATTCACTCCCGAATGCGGACATTTCACAGGCGCTTTCCCCGTGGTTGCTCCCGTCCAGCCGACACCATTCACCCCGAGTCCCTGTGGAGCCGGGAAGTTCCAGTGCACGAACAAACAGTGCATAGCGGCGACACAGGTGTGCGACTTCATTCCTCACTGCAGCGACAATTCCGATGAGTCAGCATGCGGGATCTGCGACTTCGAGTCGGGGCTCTGTGGTTGGAAGGACAACAGCGTGGGTCGGTACAAGTGGGAGAGACATAACGGGACCACCAAGTCCCCGCTGTCGGGACCCGTAGCAGACCACACGGTCGGGTCTGGAGGTCTCGGCTGGTACATGTACGTGGACTCGTCGAAGGGAGCGTACTTCGGACACGCCTTGCTCATGTCGCCGATCTACGGCCAGCTGGGAGCCGGATGCCATATGAACTTCTGGTTCCACAAGAACGGGGACCAGGGTGGCGTCATGAGACTCTTCCTCCTGCCTCCGGGCGTGCCGGCCAACAGCGCCAGCGGCCGCCTCCTTCTGTGGTCCGCGCTGGGCAACAAGGGCAACCAGTGGCACAACGTGACCGTCGGAACACAGTCCAGAAGCCCGGGATTCCGCTTCATGTTTGAGGCCATTCACATTAAACAGTCCGGTGACATGGCCATTGACGATGTCAGCTTCACCAACTGTGCTGTCGGCGTAAATTTGACATCTTGCGCGAGTAATCAGTTCCACTGCGTCAACGGGGCCTGCGTAGATCAGACCAAATTGTGCGACTTCCAGAACGATTGTGCGGACTGGTCGGACGAGGCCAACTGTGGACACTATGTGGAACGCTGTAACTTCGAGAACGACCTCTGTAACTGGATTCAAGACAAAGCTGACGACTTCGACTGGCAAAGGACCAGAGGTAAAACCATGTCGGTGGGAACCGGGCCGCAAACAGATCACACCACAGGAAACTCCACGGGATACTACCTCTACATCGAAACATCTGGACCGAGACGACCGAACGACGCCGCGAGAATCAAGAGTCCGCTCTTCCTCCCGACTTCGGGGAGCACGTGCAGCATGAGGTTCTTCTACCACATGTACGGCCGGCACGTCAACGCACTGACAGTGTACAAGGAGACATCAGAGAGCGGAGGACGCACCTCCATCTGGAGCCGGAAAAACTCACAGGTGGACGCCTGGAGACGCAGTACCATTGTTATCTCCAGTCAGAAGGTCTTCAGGATCGTAGTGGAAGCCAAGCGAGGCAACGGGTATCTGGGAGACATCGCGATCGACGACGTGTCCTTCACCCCCGGATGTCGACTCGGGCGTAGAGTCACCCTGCCGGCGCTGCCCGTCACCCCCGGACCCTGCGGCTACGGAAAGCAGCAATGCAAAAACGGACAATGCGTGTCGGAAGGATCCACCTGCAACTTCAGGCAGGACTGCTCCGATGGAAGCGACGAGGCCAACTGCGGATACAAATGCAACTACGAGGCAGGAAACTTCTGCAGCTGGAAGAACGAGATAGCCGGATCCAGCTTCAACTGGACGATTGGAACCCACGGGAATCCGGCCACCAAGACTGGACCGTCCGTCGACCACACCATGGGACAGGCCAGCGGTCACTACGCCGTGGTGACCAACGCCGGACACGACTACCACGACAAGGGACACTTCATCAGCCCCTTGTACTCCCAGGGAGGTCCCAACTGCGGCCTGAACTTCCTCTATGCTCTGGGCGGACGAGGATTCTTCGACTTCAATCTGAAAATCAGGAGCGGTGGCGTGGACTCCTTTCTGTGGGCCAAACCCAGGGTACCACTCCCACAGAACACCTGGCACAACGTGTCCATCCAGCTGCCCAGCTGTGCCTCACAGTTCCAGCTGGTGTTTGAAGTAGTTGCCTTCTCCGGGTCCGTGTCCTACATCTCGCTTGACGATCTCGCCTTCAAAAACTGCGGAGAAAGCGCGCCGGCGGGTCAGTGTCTGCTGGGACAATACCGATGCAGCAGCGGGCACTGTGTCCCTCAGAACCTCAAGTGTGACTATCAAACGGACTGTTGCGATGGATCGGACGAGACTCCCAGCTTGTGTCAGAACTACTACAGCTGCAGGTTTGAACAAGGGATGTGCGGGTGGACACAGGACACAACCGACAACTTCAACTGGATCAGGCACCGAGGACAAACAAACTCATTTAAAACGGGACCAAAAGCTGATCACACGAGCAATTCTCAGTCGGGGTACTATTTGTACATTGAGTCCTCATCTCCTCGACTTCCAAACGACACTGCTAGGATATCGTACTCTCTTCCCAGGCCGACTGGACTCTGTGCCATGCGATTCTGGTATCATATGTACGGCGCTACCGTAGGAAGTCTCAACGTGTATCAACGATCATTCAACGGAATGAAGCTACTGTCCTCAGTTTCTCAAAACAAGGGTTACAAATGGTTGAGACAAGAGGTCACCTTCAGCAGTTCAATGCCGTTCCAAGCCGTCATCGAAGGAAGAGTTGGTGTCGGCTACGAAGGAGACATAGCCATCGACGACATCACGTTCACGCCGGGCTGCGGAAACTTCGCGCATCCAGTCGTCACGCCATACACCCCGCATTCCACATACACGGGAAAACCTTGCCCTGGCGGCCAGTTCACGTGTTCGACAGGAAAGTGCATCCCCGCGAACAAACAGTGCGACTTCACGCCCGACTGTGGCAACGACGAGAGTTCCTGCCCCTCCACCTGCAGCTTTGCCAAGGACATGTGTGGTTGGCTGAATACTCCATCCACGAACCTTAACTGGACGCGGTCCACCGGAACATTGACCAGCAGTGTGAGGAACATGGCTCCTAAATACGACAGCACCTCCGACATCAACGGCTACTACGTCTACATCAAGGACGGCTCCAATGGACATCCCGGCAGAGATTCAGCCATACTTACAAGTCCTACATACAACGCAGCCAACGCCCAATGCATGATCCAATTCCACTACTTCATGCATGGACCCCACGTCGGATCCCTGACGCTGTCCATCGTGGAAATGGGACAGACCGCAACCAGTGCTGTCCTTTGGATGGACGGTGACGATCAGGGCAGTGCCTGGCAGTCCGTGAAGGTCGGCATCGGAAGACGAAAGACGCCATTCAAACTAGTCTTCGAGAAGCACCACGTGTCATCGTACAACGGTGCGATCGCTTTGGACCAACTGCAGTTCATGGACTGCGGACGACCCCGGCCTCACCAGTCCTGCGATGCCGCCTCGCAGTTCACGTGTGCCAACAAGGCCTGCGTTAAGAAGGCATACATCTGCGACCTGACGGACAACTGCGGAGACGGATCTGACGAAATCGCGTCCGTCTGTACTGGCTACAAAACAATCGACTTTGAACACGGTTACGGAGGCCTGCGACAAGGACAGAATGGCGTCGACGACGACTTCGACTGGCTCCTTTGGAATGGCAGCACCCCGTCCAGGTTCAGCGGTCCGGACCGCGACCACACCGTGGGAACAGCCAGTGGCCACTACGTCTACATGGAAGCATCCGCTCCTCGGAAATACAACCAGAAGACGTGGCTTATGTCTAAAGCGTTCAACGCGGCTGCGGGGAAGAACTGCCACCTGAGATTCTTCTACTACATGTACGGGAAGTACGTCAACCAGCTGAACATCTTCTCCAGGATCTACTCCTCCGGTACACCCACGCATCTCCTGGCGTCATTCGCCGGGAACAAGGGACCCATCTGGAACCGTTACGACATCGTCCTGAACATTACCACCCCCTTCCAGGTGATCTTCGAGGCCAAGATGGGCGACAGCTTCCTGGGCGACATCGCGATCGACGACATCACCTTCACCCCCGGATGCGTGTACTCGGGCGGGTCTCTGCCACCACTCCCTGCCACCGTGGCGGGGCACACTGTCCTCCCTGCCACCACCGCGCCACACACCTGCGCCGCCGCCAATCAGTTCGACTGCCAAAAGAGCGGACGTTGTATCGACAAGTCTCTAGTGTGCAACTTCCAGTCAGACTGTGGGGATAACTCAGATGAAAGTAAATGTGGTAAGTGATTCTTCGGGACTCGCGAGTGTAGAATTATCATTGAACCCATAGATTATTAAGTATGGAATGTGTACAAAACTCCCTGAGACTATTATCTAAGTTAAACACAAGTGAAAGATTCTAGAAATCGATTCTAAACCCCAATTGAAAAACAAAAAAATAATAATTACAACAACACAAGTACAGTGCTCCCTCGATATAATGCTGAATTTGGGGTCCATGACATGCCACCTGTGTTATAATACCCGTGTTATATCAATTGGAGAAAGAAAAAAATCATTTTTTATTTTTTATTCTTTTTTATAATTGGATAAAATGTTTTGTCCAAGTTGGACCCCACGTTGTATCCGAATCCGCTGTGCATCGAAGGGCGTTATATCGAGGGAGCACTGTATATAATTTGTATACAACTCCCTGAGATAATTGTCTGAGTAAAGGAGCATTCAGTTGATATGTTAAATTATAATTTATTATTATTTTTATTTATTTTGTCAATGCAAGCAATGCAACGTTATTAATGATTGGATACAATTCAGAGAAGCCGTTTGTGATTATTAGGCCCGAGTTTCATGAAGGGTCGTACTCTAGTCCAGGCCTAAATCAGGGCATACTGTAGTCCAGGCCTAAATCATGGCGTACGCCATTCCTTTACTATAGCAGGATATGACGTAAACCTGGATGTTCGCCCAGACTACCGACACAACCTCTTCGAGAAACACGTACCAGTATTCCATTTTTGAGATTTTCAGTATTTTGGTCATAAACTTGTCTTAGTATCCCAATATCCAATTCACAATCTAGTCACGTGTACCAGCCACTTACAGACATCTCTGTCTCATTTACATCCGTTCACGACCAGAGAAATGTTGCTTTCAGTTGCCGCAGTGACCCAGTTTGAGGGCGGAGACATGGGCAACTGGGTTGTCAATCAGACGGAGATGGTTACCGATAAGACGTATCTGTGGAAGGTCACGAAGGCGTCGGCTGACCCTGACCAATTCAGGCAAGTGCTGCGTTCTCTGTGTGATTTCTTCCAGACACACAAAGCAGTGATAGAAACTAACTTGTAAACTTACTTGCCCGAATAGTGATACAAATAACAAATGCCTAGAATTTCTACTAGTCCTTAGTATAGGATAACTTTAGCATTGGGTGAAATGGCCCGGTGCACTTGAGACTAATAACACTTCTGGGTATCATTTCTCGAGGCCATTATATCCACTATGAGACCATAGTGCTCTCGTAAGTGCATGATTCGCATGTATGTATTAGAGATGGCTACGTGATCAAATTTTGTAATTTCTCTATAGAGTCCATTGAATCCCTGAATTGCAAGCCAAGGTCACACCATGACATTAACAGTACCGTATTCGACGTATTAAACACCCTGCACCCTTAACTATTTTAATAAAAAAATAAAAATAACATTTTAATTTATTTTGTATTTTTTTCAAATTAAATTATTTAAAAAACTTTTTCCAAGGGATTTAATGCTGGAATTTGGGAAATTCTTTCTAAAGACTACTGTTTGTGATCATACTTTAATAAACGCACCCTCCCCCCTCCCCCAGTCAATTTTCTTAACGCCCTGGGCATTTAATACGTAAAATACGGTAACTGTTATTTCCTCACAGACCGAAGACGGACCACACCAAGGGTTCAGGGGACGGCTGGATCGTGTGGGCGGACAGCTCCCCGGGCGGCTACAAGGACAGCACTTCCTTGTACACACCCACGATCGGACAGACGGGACCGCTGTGCTCGCTGCAGTTCTCCTACTACATGCTGGGCAGTTCCGTGGGCACGCTAGAAGTCTACATGAAGTTCGGCTCCCGCATGATGCAGCTGTGGTCGAACAGCGGCGCCCGGGGTACGGGATGGAACACTGCCAACATCTTCATCGGACCCTTGCAGAACTTCCAAGTGAGTAGCGGTGCATTGGGAGTGTGCCTAGTTCATGTACTGAAAGTAGGAATTCATAACGACAACAAATATTCATTATAAAAATACTATTATTTGTAATAAATATATATATATTATTATTTATTTTTAAAATAATATTAATTTTAAGAATAATATATGGGATGTATATTTATTTATTTATTTAAAATTATTATTATTATTATTATTATTATTATTATTATTATTATTATTATTATCAGTGTTCGAATTAATAGGGGGTCCGCAGGTCATTTGAAAATCTGCAATGTTAAAGGTATGTGTGACCCCCTGAAAATTACAGATTTTACCACTATGGAGAAGTACCCCGCTCATTATTTTCATTATTTCGAACACTGATTATTATTATTATTATTATTAATATTATTATTAACTAGTAGTAGTAGTAGTAGTAGTAGTAGTAGTAGTAGTACTTTTAAGAATAATATATGGGATGTATTTATTTATTTATTTTATATTATTATTATTATTATTATTATTGTTATTAATATTATTATTCATATTATTATTAACTAGTAGTAGTCGTAGCAGTATTAACTAGTCGTAGTAGTAGTAGTACCAGGCAAGACTTGAGTGTCAGATCGCCGTAGCCTACGCCTTTGTTTTCAGATCATCATTCAGGCAAGACGAGGGTTTTCCTACCAGGGCGACATCTCATTGGACGACATAAGCTTCCTGCAGTGCCAGCCACCAACCCCTTCTCCAACCGGGTGCGGAGCTTCTAAGTTCCGCTGTAACAACGGCTACTGCGTGGACCCGAGCAAGCAGTGCAACTTCGCCAACGACTGCGGAGACTATTCTGACGAGTCGGTGAGTGATAAAATCTTCTGTTTTAGAAATTAAGTACGTCATCAAGTGACATAAAATGTATAGAACAAAGAACTGCTAATGTAAACCGGTTCAAAATGTCAAGCATTATGTACAGATAGGGAATATTAATATTGAAGAAAACCTGTTCAAAAAGAGTTTTAAATTGAATTTAAAATTTAGAATTTAAACCATGCGTTGATTCGTAGATATGACAATATGTGATGAGTAATCGTCTTCCTTTTTCAATGTATTTGTTTTGTTTGTTTATTATTATTTGTGCGATATGTTGCATATCCTTTTTATGTATTATGACCATGAACATTGTGTGGTAGTATGATAATATTTTATCATGTGTATATGTGACCCCGCACAGCAAATTCAGTCGCTTGACGCAATCCACTAATTAGAGTAATTGAATCACAAAGCCGAGATCTGTCAAGAGAACTGATTTTTATCGGATTTTTTTTCTCAGCTGATAAATATTCATTACTATCTCTTTTTAGTAATAGTCTAGTGAAATTTTTTGGTTAAATACGTCAACTTATAGTTAATTAGAGTTTAATAATGATGAACAAAGGATCACTGTGTCTTCATTGTTCTAAAACCTGCCCAAAT
>JAVCKZ010068938.1:0-14136 GCA_034780755.1 Lepetodrilus elevatus
GCTTTTATCGTTGTTACGCAATGTTCGGAGTTTGGCGTGAGGCTCATTTTATCCCGAAGAAATCCAGCGGCTGATAATTCCAATCTGGCTTATACATGCGTTCCCTTAAATATTTCTTTCAGTATATATACAATATTGGCGGGCCAGCCATCATTGGCCACTTCAGCTTGGGCCCATCTCAATTAAGCTAATAATTATCCAATTCACTGTACAAATACATCAGTGTGATACATCCAAATGTAATTCTCTATGCATTGTTTCATAAATCTTGCAATGATAGACTTTTCGTCTGAAGTAGCTTTGCTTACCAAATGTGCTTGAATGTTTGTTATATATTTGGTTTGAGTAATGTATGTAAAATCAATTATAATATGAATTGAGGAATAAACCCCATTAAGAACAACATTAGTATTGTAAATATATTTCACACATTTTAATTTCTTGTCTGATACCCGGTTTGTACTATAACAGCTCATCATCATATAATATAGTTCGTAAGTATCAGTCGGTGTTCTTGAAATTGTACTGCAACGCTCTGCGCTAGGGGCGTTGCAGTGTTCCTTCTGCCGTCACCAGCTTCGGATAAATGGACCTTTGCCCACAGCTGATCTGAACCAATTGTCATGCGAGAAAACATGGATGAAGTTATTACCATCAAGCACGCTACCCATGCCAATAACCCCGATTGATTGGAACATATTTCCAGTGAAAACAATGCGATATATATTAAGATTTCATGTGCCGATACTAGTATAACCATCGAGTTGGTGTCTCACGGATACAATTAAAAAAATCATAGTAGACCGTTCTGAAACCTTTCCGACTGAGTGTACATTCAAGATTCTCCAATAATAATGAAAATAGCTCGGTCATTTCTCGATATTGTCCTCTGCATAGTATGTGCATGTGGTGCCAGTGGGAAGATATACGAGATAACATCTCATTTAAAGTGCGCATCAGAATGTGCAGGGAACAAAGATTGTAATTGGTATATATTCTTGAGAAAACAAAAGAAGAATTGGTGTTCGGTGCAACGCGATGTCTTCGTGTCGAAATTCATTTACAGGCGCCTCAAAGCTAGGCATTCAAAATCATTCCTGAAAACAGCAAGCTTGAAGGCATCCAAAACCGATGACGCGAGGAAGCTGATGAAGGTTATCCCGACCATGTTCAGATCGTACAGTTCAGTTTATCTGCAAAATCAAAACAAGAACAAAAGTTGTGTTATCACCACCAAATCAGGAACAAAGAAGTATTACGACCCAAAGCAAATCGTCCTTGGCGTTGGGTTTGATGAGAAGTACATGTTCGACATGTCTGAAGGAACATTCGATCCGTTGCCTTCTAGACTATCAGACGACGCAGCATTCACAGTGAATCCACAGACATGCAGACTATTCTCGTATTCCATTAAACGCGCAGAGATTCGCTCTGCTCTTTTGGATAACACCAAGTTCATAGTCAACGTAAAAAGCGTTAGAAATGTCATCGCCATGAGTTTCGACAATCTTCTGAAGTTATTGCTCTACAGCACCAGTAGTGCCATTGTATGCATCCGGAAGCAGACGTCCCACCGCATCAGATTATGGCATAGAAAAAGACTGACCGCAATGGGCTTGAGCCAGCGCCGTCAGAGACTGTATGCAGTCCACGATCAGATGATGTATATGATGTCCTACAGTTCCAAATGCAAGAAAGCTTACGAGAAGAAATTGCTACCTGCAACGACATCATCTGCCCGATTAACGCCTACTCCAGACGGTGCGGTTGTATATTACTGCTACGGGACTGCGTTCCACCGGCTTACAGTTAAAACTAACAGGTCCGAAAAGTTCAATGCAAGAGGTGACTGTCAAAGTTTGGCTCTTAAAGGAAGAAGGCTCTGGATATTTACTAAGAAAACGACGACGGCAAAGCTTTTCAGGCTACCATCCCGTAGTCGCAAGCCCGTCTTTCAGAAAACAATATATGTACCCAAGGAAGATTAGAGCAAATTGGTGTAGTAACATCTGTATTCCAAGAACTGGGGTGCGTTCAAAGACACAAGCGACGAGTAAGCCGCTTAGCTAAACTGGTTCCCTATCCCATGTACGACTCTTGAGGCAGTGGCTAGTTTGGTAAGCCGCTTGCAAGCCCTTGTGTCGTTGAAACGCACCACTGTAGTATTACTACGGGATAGTTGCCACAATATCATGATATGTGTCATGTCCTGAGATGGTTAATTTTGACGTTAAACTTGATTGCGTCCTCATGGGTTCTTCTGTGCTAAACGGTATTGTTTACATGTTAAATAACTGATGTATGACTATAAATACGTGATCGTCCTGCGGGTCATCATGAAAGATTCACGAAGCGACGTTAAAAGCATCACATCAAGAACAGTATATCAAGAGACATTCTTTGGACTTTGGAGTATAATAGTTTTCAGATATTGTTTACAGGTGACAAATGTAGATTAAGAGCCTTTTCAGTACAATGTTAGATGAAAATGAATGCTTCTTCATTGTAATAAAATAATATCAATCTTGTGAGTTGATTTAGTACTAACTGTTTGAGGATCCCGTTTGGAGTCAGGCAACTATGTTGGCCAACGTTACCTTTCTGACGAGAACATGATAGTGGCCTACTTCGGTCGGTTTCTCGAGGATCTAGAGCAATGCTAGAATTCGCGTGGTCACTAAAGCAATGCTAGAGTGACGTCACGAACGTACTATAGGACGGCCCACGAAGCACGAAAGTTTGTCTAGCAACAACTAGACATGCGCAATGACACTTCCGGGCTAAACTAACGTAACCGCCCGAAGTAGGCCAGTAACAGGATGCGCTGTCTGTATCGTGGCAATGCAGTTATCGTCATTGGTGTTTCAGTTTGAGTTTAAATATATTTGTTGACCAACATATCTTAGGATTGGAACGCTCGATGCTTACTAGATCCGCTCCCTCTGTCTGTCAGTACCAGCTGGTGCTCGCAGGTTTGCTGCAACATGCAGTGCGCGTGCACACACTCACACACGCATGTACATTGTACGTATGTATTTACCTAAGACAACAGCAAGTGTGTAACTTAGATAATGAATAAAAGTCGAAAATAAAATATCTGTTCAAACACGACAAGTTCCCAGATATAGCATGTTACCAGCCCGAACACTTCACATGGCAATTATTATTGTGGTACCGTGGAACATGTTATCAACATTCGCAAAAGTTCGTTTCCCAAGACAACCATGATAGGATACAGTGTCTGTACACTCGCAGTGTAGTTGGCACACCAGTACAAGCAGATGCCAATGGGTTTACTAATTTAGTTTTAGAGGCCGCTTTCAATATTCTTTTACTTATATCACAGCTTGTCAGTTTGTAACAGGAGGAAACACGCAACATCCGTACCGCTGAATGTTGAATTGAAATCGGCTCCAAAACAGAAATTAAATCCAACCCAACGAAAGCATCGATTTGTTGTCAAACTCTTTTGCAACATATACAATTCTAGACACTAAGGGTGTGATCGATTTGACTATCCATCTTCCAAACGACGTCTTCTTGCTGATCGTTTTGCGGCAGAAGACGTCTTCTTCTTTCTTCTGGCAGACGAATTCCCGGGCTCCACCTCCATAGTAGGGGCGCGTAAGTGAACAATTATCTTCCTAGAATCACTTCTACCAAAATGAGAACAGGCCAAATCTATCACGCCTTAAATATTTGGCGTCTTCTCGTTTTGGTAGAAGTGATTCTAGGAAGAGAAATGTTCACCTACGCGTCCCTGCTATTAAGGTGGAGCGCGGAAATTCGTCTGCCAGAAGAAGAAGACGTCTTCTACCGCAAAACGATCAGCAAGAAGACGTCTTCTGGAAGATGGATCGTCAAACCGATCAGGCCATTTTTAGACTACGATAGTGAATGCGGCCATCATTGAATCCAACCGGAAGTATGCCTTCATTATGTTCCAGACGCGGAGTGCTGAGCCTGCACAAGAGTACCGGCATAGACGACCTGGGCCCTGTCCGCTGGCAGCTCGCCCTGTGTACCTTCCTGACCTTCACCATCCTCTACTTCTGTCTGTGGAAGGGCGTCAAAAGTACTGGCAAGGTAGGTACATCTGACCGCCACCATTCTATAGGGTGGACATGCCGTAGAATAGGTCAACCCGATTTATGTGGAAGGGCGTCAAGAGTATACTGGCAAGGTAGGTACATCTGACCTCCACCATTCTATAGGGTGGAAAGGCCGTAGAATAGGTGAACCATATTTCTGTAGAAGGGCGTCAAGAGTATACTGGCAAGGTAGGTACATCTGACCTCCACCATTCTATAAGGTGGAAAGTATTCCTGACCGCCACCGTCATAATTATGTCATCCTATAATGTGGAAGGGCAAAGTCAAGAGTACTGACAGTGTTAATCCTTGTCAAAAACGTTTCGTGACCATTCTTTCGATTTTTAATGATTTTAGACAATTTTTGAAAATTTGGCATTAGATTCAGGCCCTCACTGCATACACCATGACCCCTCGCACTAGAGTAGTGTGATGAATCGAATATAATCTTAGAGGCAAGCACTGCTCAGAGTTCTACCCATGCCTGCGGGAGATGAACACCCATATTGATGACGTGTTGTATGTGACTGCAGGTCGTGTGGGTGACCGCCACCATGCCATACATCATCATGGCCATCCTGCTGGTGAGAGGCGCGCTACTTCCGGGGGCATTGGAGGGCATCACCTACTTCATCACGCCAGACGCATCCAGACTCGGAGATCCACAGGTACTGCCTTCCTAAATACTAAATACATCTATCACTCTACCTCTAACAGATGTACGACTTTACTGAAGACATACATCAATTTAAAAGCACTTCAAATATAAAGTAGGAGCATCTTATATGACACCAGGCTACACCTGGAACAATTGACCTCTCGTAGAGTTTGAGCGACAACTGTTTTCAGCCAATTACCGCGCGCGTCTCATACTATTTAGGCGCACTAATGTTAATGTTCGCGGGGAGTTGATCGTGATATGTTTCAGCTTAGTAATTAATTAACTAAACAAGCATGATTCGATCCTCCTTAATACTAGTTCAGGCACCAAGACTACGAAGCCTTTTCAGTACGATTTCGTCCTCAAGCTCAAATCTTATATAGGGATTTGTGAACTTGAGTTCACCATGAAATCGTCCCTCAGAAGGTTTCGTAATATCGGGGCCAAACGTAATCGACGTTTACGTGACTCATTTCTATAATAATTTACGCAGTAGATCTATATAGTTAAAGTATAAGTGTAAGTAAAAGTATTATGTAGCATTATATAGTATGTTCTATAGTAAAAGCATGTCTATAGTATGTATACATGGCATACTCCATGATTTACGTCCGCACTACATTACGAACCTTTCGTGAAATATCGGCCAGGGTATCGTTCCACGAAGTTGTCTAGTCCACTATGAAACCATGCATTCTCGTAATTTCTCAATCGCAATGTGTTCAGAGATCGTCGCGTAGTAAATAACAGAGCTTTGTGAAACGATGTCCAGGTCGAAGCTCTCATAGCTATACTAATCCATAATATAAGGACTCTCGTAGCGATCTCTAATACACGGGAATCGTGGACTTACGAGAGCGCTATGGTCCATATATATGAGAGATTCGTGAAACGACGCCTATACTAGGTGTTTCTGATTGCGCTCCGCATGTTAAAGCGGATCTGGTGTTGTGTTGCAGGTGTGGATCGACGCAGCTGTCCAGATCTTCTTCTCTGTAGGCGCCGGATTCGGAACACACATCGCCTACTCCAGCTACAACAGATTCCACAACAACTGTTACAGGTGAACGCATATAGGAACTATACTAAGTGATTTCAGTGCTAGCGACGTGTGCATTACGTTCCCTTCTCAGCATCATCAATGCAAATTATACGTTGGCATAGTTTACATGCCAAAGGGCATTGAAAATAGTATTCCAGCTGCTTGAATTAGTATAATTCCTTTGCATTCCGTTCCTTTCGCAGCATCATGAATGCAAAGTTATAAGTTCGCATGCCAAAGTTTACATGCCAAAATACACTGAAAAGAGTATGCCAGCTGCTTGAATTAGTATCAGACAATTCTAAAACATTACTCTCGTGTGTAAAGCAAAAGTAGGGTACCGTAACATATTTAACAGTAGTAAGTGGTAACATAATCAAAATCGGTTAATTGTAAAAACAGCCACAAGTCAAGTGGTAACTATAGAAGCAGAATACAAAAAAAAGTAAATTAATTTAAAGTGAAACCAGACTGAGTCATATGTAAGTGGTGAATGGTACCATAGTTACAAGTGGTAATCGAAACATGTACGAGTGGTGAGTGGTAATACAATCAAAAGTAGTAGTTGCAGAATCAAGGGTGTTAATTCGTAACATAATCGAAAGTAGTAAGTGGTAACATAATCAAAAGTGGTAAGTGATAACAGAATCAAAATTGGTTAAAGGTAACAAAACCACAAGTGGTAAGTATAGCAGCAGAACCAAGAAGGTAAATTAATGAGAAGTTGAAATGGATAACTAATAGACTGGCTCCACATTCCCGGAGCTATCGTATACATTAACCACATCGTTAAGCCTTCATGAAGGAACACGTTAACGATTCTGAAAGAGGAACTATTCTTCCACCAAGGGTTAACGATGTCCTTATGTATAGCATAGCCTTGGGAATATGGCCTCTGATCCAATAAGACTACACAGACTGTGCATATGTTCTGAGTTGTGCGTAACGCAGTGTTGCATTGGTCTTCCCGTAGGGACTGTCTGATCACAGTGGCCGTCAACAGCTTCACCAGCCTCTTCTCCGGCTTTGTTATCTTCTCCTACCTGGGATACATGTCACTCAAGACTCAGAAACCCATCGCAGAGGTGGCAACAGAAGGTATGTTTTAATAATAATAACAATAATTATTATTATAATAATAATTATAATATGTCAATTTATATAGATCCAAACCTAGATATAGTGTATATGTTATATATGTATATTTTACCTACTACTACTACTACTACTACTACTACTACTACTACTACTACTACTACTACTACTAAATTAATAATAATATAATAATAATACATGTATGTCCATTTATATAGAGCCTAAACTCCAAACTAGGTATGCATAGTTTACCTTATAATATGACATGGTATGCGCTGACAAATAAGGCATTTCTATTTACCTTATAATATGACATGGTATGTTGTATCCTAAATATCCATCTGAGATAGCTCGTTTCTCTCCATAAACATTTTGATATTATTTTACTGAACATGACACTAGCGATGTTCACATATCATCTTAGCATTAGTTTTCGGATCTCATTTTAATTCTCAACCAGTTAGTCAGCGATTGATTCGGTTGGCTTCATCCTAGAAACAGAGGCCAATTGACGAATGTCAAGTAGGCATAATGGCCTGGGTTTCGAAGATGGCTTAGCTTGGTGGTTATATGAACATTCTCAACACGTCTCTATGCTTCACTTTGCCTCTCTCTAGGTCCGGGCCTCGTGTTCATCGTGTACCCGGAAGCTATCGCCACACTTCCGGGCTCTACCGGATGGGCTGTCATCTTCTTCTTCATGCTTCTCACGCTGGGAGTGGACAGCGCGGTCAGTATCGTGAATTGAAAGCTGATGTAACAGGGTGTGATATAAAATGCTCCGACTGTTTTAGGGTATAAGCTTACCGGCACGTTAAGATATCCAGGCTTCGAACAACCGGCCCCTGAGTGCTTACCCCTTTGGCTAAGTCGGTTTAGCGTTGGACTCGCAATGGAGCAACTCGAGTTCGAATCCAACGTTCAGCATGGTTCTATGACACTGTCTGAAATGATTTGGACAGTGGATATTAATATTCGTGATATCACCCCCATGGTATGCATGTATATGTCCAGGGTGTCGTTTCTCGAAACTACAGAATGAGACCATTGCCTACTTCTGGCGGTTTCTCGAGGATCTAGAGCAATGCTAGAGCGCGCGAAGTCGTGAAAGCAAGGCTAGAGTGACGTCACGAACGTGATATATAATAGGACGGCCCACGAAGCACGAAAGCTTGTCTAGCAACAACTAGACATGCGCAATGACACTTCCGGGCTAAACTGGCGTAACCGCCCGAAGTATATATAGGCACATAAGTATAGCGATCTCTTATACATAGTAATCGTACACTTTTGAGAGCGCTATGGTAAGATAATTGATATGAGAACTTATAGGAACGCTACCCATCTTAAGTACTAGTAATAATAACCATATTTGCCATCTGCGTCAATATTAAAATCATATAGGCCTATAAGCAGGCAACGGTAACGCATATTTATCATGTGTAGTTCTTAGAATAAAATTGCATGAAATTCCTAAATGTATAAATGTCTGTTATTGTTGTAGTTCGGAGGCCTGGAATCCCCACTGACCGGACTGAGAGACGAGTTACGCCACACGATGAAGTTCAAGTACTTCCGGGAAATCCTTACCTTGGTAGTTGTGGGGTCGGCCTTCCTCTTTGCTCTTCCTTGTCTTACGGAGGTATGTATGCGTTGATGTTATCTAATGTTGTCCTCGGATAACACTGTGTAACAGTACCTGTGGTAAACATACTGTAGATATTTAAAGGCATCCCAATTATTGTATATTTCAGGGTGGGATGTACATTTTCACCATGTTGGACAGATTCGCTGCGGGGACATCCATTGTCTTCACAGTTCTGTGTCAGGTCATCGCGGTGTCCTGGTTCTACGGTATGTGAAACTCTTTAACCCTCTCCATGCGGAAGGCAAGTGGAGATGCCATAAAGAGCAATATCTGTGCATATGGGAGAGTGTGGGTTTTTTTTAAGAACGTGGATAGAGCATAGGTCTTGCTATGTGGGGTATCTATCAATCAGAGAGATTTGAATGCACACTTCCGTAGAGCGATACGAGCAACATATGCATGTTTTTGTTTTTTGTGTGTGGTTTTTTACATCTTTTGAGGAATTATCATGTTTTTATGACTAGATAAATAATTAAATACTAAGAAAAGTGGTTGTCTCAACTGGAGAAGTATAAACACTTATTAATTTTCAAATCTAGTGTTAATTCTTAACGTAATGCAACTGTATTTATCTTATTTTCTTTCTGGATCAGGTATAAAGCAATTCTGTGACGATATCGAGGCTATGACTGGGAAAAGGCCAAACATATACTGGCGAATCTGTTGGAAGTTCATCAGTCCAGCCTTGCTTCTGGTAGGATTACTCTTCAGTTCTATGATAGAAGGCACATGCTTTCTATCCTACCCATATACCATTGTTGTGTTACTAGTGCGTATATCGTGCTGATACGCCATTCTTATTGACCTCTCTGCTGTCTGTATACTACCATCCTTGAAACACGACCATTAATTTTGGTCGTTGTTTCGCGGATGGTTTACATGACTACATCCCAATCGCAGCTATTGTATTCTACCTGTACGTAAACGAAATGTGATTTTATTAAAATAGTTCATTATATTTTACACTTATGGTCAACATTTAATTAATAGTCATGCTTTCAAAAGTTAATATGTTCACCGACGTAGGTCTTAGTTAACATTTGACGCCTAAATTCCGGAAAAAAATAATTTTACACTATTGTATTCTACTTGTACATAAACGAAATGTGATTTTATTAAAAGAGTTAATTATATTTTACACGTATGGTCAATATTTAATATATTCCTGCTTTCAAAAGTTAATATGTTCACCGACGTAGGTCTTATAGTTAACACTTGACGCCTAAATTCCGGAGAGAAAATAAGAATTTAAATGTATATTTGATCCAGATTATAGTGATATCCAGTTTCGCTGAGTACAAACCTCTGGAATACCAGACAGCCTCAGGAAAGTACATCTACCCCGAATACGCCAATGTGATTGGCTGGCTCATAGCGCTGTCGTCCATGTTGATGATACCAGGGTATGCTATATATAAGCTGGCCATTACCAAGGGAACTCTAAAAGAGGTATGTGATTTCGTGATACGGTACTTCGTATTTCCCCCATAATCTGATCCTCTGTATTTCCATTAATACCTTTTCAGTTACTAATGTGCACTAGTTTTCTAATCATGTTTAGCTATACATATAGGTCTGCATGTATACTATGCTATGAATGAATGCTCTTAAATTCCTACAATTGGTTTTCGGAGAGTACAAGATAAAGTGTTAACACATTATTTTAACATAGTATGTAAGCAGAATTATATATACAAAATTGACTAGTTTCCAAGATGTGATGGCGTATCATGTGATTTGCATTGTTTTGTCCATGTGTTGAGGCACATGTCATCCAAGATATTAATAATTCCACCAAGAATGGTTACCAGTAGGACTTCATCGTTCTCACAGTACTAACATGTCATGTACTGGTTTACTCATAGAGAGTCACATAAAGTTTCAAAGAACTTATTTCTTTGCATGATAAGGCTGCTAGTACAATATAGCAATTGGTGTTTAACAATGTAACTTCATATATACAGCATTGATCACACAGTAGGCATTGTCCTTGTGTTATTGGCAGTACATCTATTCCTAATTTTACTACCCATTGGTTTAATTTCAGCGTATCGCCCTGTGCATTTCACCCGAAAGGGAACACGAAGAAATTATACAGAAGAAAATCGTAAAACGTTTTCAGGTATGAACTGTTTATATGCGTTAATTCGTATATTTCCCTGTCCAGTTTTATACAATTTTAGAGCTGCCGAATTACCGTATTTCAAACTTTTAAGTGTACAATTTCTACTGAGTCTTGCTTTTCATTCAAGAAAGCGCACTTTTCGTTCGTTTCAATCATCCTTCGTTATTTTCATTGTCAAACTGAAATTAATATACAAATAACGACAAGTAATAAGTGTCAAGTAATTTAATTGTCCAAAACGAAAACATATTTCGATGCAACTTCATATCCAGATTTCTTGATATTATTGACAAACTAACTTTCTATTGTGGCGGGAGCCCAGTTACAACTATTGTAGCACTAAGTGTGTAACAGTAAGTGTGTGTTTATGTTCACAGAGAGAGCATTGGCTGTCTATATGAAGACCGGAGACTAGCACACGATTACATTCAACATGAGGGACCATCTTATTGGAATCAAAAGAATTTGAATCTTTTAAAAAAGAAACATTCAATCTGAAATTTACGCTTTTCTAACCAACATTATTTTGAGAATAAAATGAATTGGGTTTTTTCGGTGACGTCAGTAGACCCAGAAACTGGTTCCATTGTATGGCGCTATCCACACACATCTAGGAACAGACATTTTGATTGCAGTATATGGCACCATAGGACAAAGACATGCGTGTTCAGGAGAGGCTAGCGAGTTGTGCCTTTCTGTTGCTTTACGCACCATGTTCTAAGGAAGGTCAGCAGACGGAAATCAGTCTAAGCGATCGCTAGCATAAGAACCATCGGTTTGGACGGGACTATTTAAAATTTGTTACGGTCGCATTGAAGACTGTCTCGTTGGTTTATAAGCATACTGCATAGCATACCCAGGGTTCCACACTAACTTTTTGAGGTACTTGGACGTGAAACTACTTGTCCCTTGTCCCGGAGGTAAAGGGCTTGTTAATCTGAGGTATTCACTATTCACTTGTCCATCTGTGGATATTAAGCCTACATGTCCCAGCAGACAGACAACCCTTACTTGTCAAGCCCTGATGTCTTAATGCAAATAAGATGAATATTATATTATACTGTATAGTTAAGATTGATACATAATTGTTGTTTAGATTTACAATTTGATAGCAAAATATATATATAGTCATTAAACGTAGTTATTACCGTGGATGTTTCAAGTTGTATTCGTGAGGATTGCCAACGGATTTCGAATCGGGACAAATTGAGTATTTGGTTCGAAACGATTCACGTTGCGCATGTGCAATATATTTACGAAGAGCGTATCATATCAGCATAACAAATGACCAAAGATAACACATGTTAGATCATTCATTATCACTACTCCACATGTCGGGCATCTCCACTTGTCTACGGCTGTGGCAATGTTAATTAAAAGCAGAGGTAGGACGAGACGATGAATGCAATAGCGAGACCGAGGTTCAAACTTCTCTCCGTGCATATGACTCAAGTCCTTATCACGTTATCAATACATGTGTGTACATTCACAGTTCCATCTTTGCAATATTGTGGAATTCATTTATCGACAGATGTTATATTCAATTGGTTAAGGCCACCGCACACGAAGGAAACTGGGAAGCGCACTCTGTCACTGGTGCCGGAGTTCGCCTCCCTATTTGCGAGAAATTGGCGAGAAATCGGGAAAACGCGTGCCCGATTTCTCGCAAATAGGGAAGCGAACTCTGGAACGAATGAAAGAGTGCGCTTTCCAATTCCCTTCGTGTGCGGTGCAGCCTTTAGTCAAGTGATACTCGGTCAATCGACGTAGATACTAGTAGTATAGTATACGATAGTTATAGAATCAAACACTGATACTGCTAATTGCGTTATATATATATTCATATTGTAACCGGTGTTTTACTGTGAAATCTTGTATAGCCAATAAGAACGTTGTATGCATGCCCATTAATAGAGACATCTAGTTTTCACACGTGAAACTTCCAACGCAAGAATTCCTGCATATTATAGTATGTCACGTAATGTTTTTGATCACATGATATTTGACAGACTTGTACACGTTGATGTGCAAGTTAGTTGAACAATAGCACTTATTATGGAATGTAACATACGTGAGAATTCTAGCGTTTGAAGTTGAACATGGTAAAACAAAAGGAATCTATATTAGGACACTGTACTTTTGCATGACTTTTGACCAAATATTTAAAGGGGATTCTCGAGGAAACATCCCATAATGTGACCTGTACGGTGTTGTAGAATGCAATAATTGATACCATTATCGTCAAATTTTGTAAAAATAAAATATTTGCGGGTATATGTTTACAATGGAAATATGACATCCTCCACCACACTCACAGACAGACATAGCCTATATAGATCTACACATTATTTTTGATTTAAACATATTTTATTCATCAGAAAAGGAATTGAAAAAGGTTATTCAACTTACTAAATCCTAAAGTTAATCAACTTACATATATTATACATTATGCGTACTCCTAAGCATTATAATCCAGACTACGAGTTTATCCAATACTATACTTAAATCAGTGACAAGCGTCTGTGACTTTATCCTAGAGATACACTGCATCAGGAACATTATAGTTATCAAGTACCTGGCTAAAATGTTGAACGCTCCTACAAATAGTGATTATTATTTTTCCAAAGATGTAAAACATCTCTGACATCGGATGTCAAATATACAAATAAGCGTTGTATACAAAATATAATATGAATATACTTATATGTAAGGGATTTTACGAGCGATTCATTCAAATGTCTATCGTATTGAACATCTATAAAACTTTAGGTTGAACTTATAAACACGTCTAGATTATTATTTTTAAACACAGTATTTTCCGGACCATCTTATTATAACCCCGAGAACTGTAGGCGAGGTGCCGTAGTTGACTCGTATAAGAACATCAGTTATTTATAATGGCTACGATTCACTATGTAAATCATACACAATCTCATCAATGTTTTGCACACGAATACTTACATCTGCGATTTATAGTTTGTGTGATATGAATATTAGTAATGTGTATAATATGTACAATGTATACATACTATCCTCGTTATTTGTGTCATAGACTGGTTGGGTAAAATACAATTGTAAACGTTTGAAAATTGAGAACACATTTTCAACACTTTTGTACATTTAAACATTTATATTGTGATGTAGGTTAGGGATAATAAAATATGAAAACGATTTTATCAGAGTCCTGTGTTTTTCTATTTGCAAGTCCAACACATAACATAATTTATGCAACAAAATAATTCAAGAATATCCTCAATTGTGACTGTTACTATTGTGCGTTTATATCAATTATGTGAACATTGAATGAACTGGCAACGTATATTTCACAGCTTATTTTTTGGTTTAATTGGCTAAGATTATTTTATTCATATCACGGCCTGCATGCGTTGTGTGTATATTACAGTTAATCTGTATAATCAGGTAATGTGTATAATACCTGATTTTGTCATTGAATTTCAGTTCACTAAGTTAATT
>JAVCKZ010068949.1:0-28045 GCA_034780755.1 Lepetodrilus elevatus
GGTCTTCACAAATCTCTTGTAAAATCTTACATTTGTAAAGCCCATTATGAGTGCCTAGGGTTTTTAGAGGTGCCCTTGGGTATAATATCGCCATATCGGGGAAAAATTTTAGGGGAAATGAAATATGTTGATTGATGGTCATGGAAGAAGTGTAAATTATTTGAGGGTTTCAGTAACAGAAAGATGCAATTTTCGTTGCCAGTACTGTATGCCTGACAAGCCGTTTTCTTGGGTTCCAAAAGAAAATCTACTCTCATTTGAAGAGCTGTTTTTATTTATAAAAGCTGCTATGGATGAGGGAATTGATAAAGTCCGTATTACAGGAGGAGAACCACTGCTTCGTGAGGACTTGGATAAGTTTATAGGTATGATTTATAACCATAACCCTGCTGTAGATCTAGCTTTAACTACAAATGGTTACCTTTTGAAACATGTAGCACAAAAACTTAAAGATGCAGGATTAAAGAGGTTAAATATCTCACTTGATAGCCTAAAGCCAGAGGTTGCAAAACAGATAGCTCAAAAAGAGGTTCTTAAAGATGTCCTTGAGGGTATAGAAGAGGCTCTAAAAGTAGGACTTAAAATCAAGATCAATATGGTCCCACTCAAAAATATAAATGAAAACGACATCGTAGAAGTCCTAGACTACGCAAAAGAGAGAGACATAGAAGTAAGATTTATAGAGTATATGGAAAATGCTGTTGCAAGTAGTGAGATTAAAGGATTGCTTGGAAAAGAGATCTTAGAGAAAGTCAAAGAGAAGTATGTCATCAAAAAGCTAGGACGAGAGGGAAGTAGTCCTAGCTTTTCATATCTGCTAGAAGATGGTTACAAGTTTGGACTTATAGATCCACATAAACACGACTTTTGTGAGAGTTGTAACCGAATCCGTCTTACAGCAGAGGGAAATCTCATCCCTTGTCTATATTTTGATGAAGCACTAAGTATCAAAGAGGCTGTTAAAAAAGGTGATGTAGAGGGAGCAGTTGAAGTTCTTAGATCTGTCCTAAAAGATAAACCAGAAAAAAATAGATGTGACGAAGAAGATAATGAGGGATCTAATCGTGCATTTTATGAGACTGGTGGATGATACCATTAGTTGAACACTTCTACTCTTTTCAAGGCGAGGGTAAATTTGCTGGAACTCCATCTATATTTGTACGGCTTGGGGGTTGTAACCTAAACTGTAAAGGTTTTGGTGTTGAGATAGACGGTATCGTTGGATGTGATTCTTTAAAGGCTGTTCATAAAGATAGATTTGGTCATCTTTGGGAGGACATCTCAGATCTTGTGCCCGTTATCGAATCTCATCTTTTAGATTTAGCTTTTAAACCTGATATCGTTTTTACTGGAGGAGAACCTCTGCTTCACTATGAAAATCCTATACTTTTAGATGCTCTAAAGCACTATATAAAAAGAGGATTTAGAGTTACATTTGAAACAAATGCAACCATAGAGATTGACTTTCAAAAGTATCCTATATATAAAGATGTTGTTTTTGCTATGAGTGTTAAGCTTGAAAATAGTGGTGAAAGCTTTGAGAAAAGGATCAATAAAAGTGCTATAAAAGCGATTGCCCAAAATACAAAAAACTCTTTTTTTAAGTTCGTTTTGAGTAAAAATGATGAGGATGATATCCAAATAAGACAAATATTATCCTCTATTAACAATATTTCTATATACTGTATGCCAATGGGCAGTACATCGAGAGAGTTGGCTCAAAACGATAGAGAAGTTGCCAACTTTTGTATAAAATTTGGTTATAATTATGTAGATAGGATGCATATACGACTTTGGGACAATGAAGAGGGTAGGTAGATGATTATAAGAAAACTTTTTAAATTTGAAAATGCTCATATTGTAAGAAACTGTACAAGCCAGAGATGCAAATTTTCTCTGCATGGACACTCTTATAAGATAGAGGTTTTGTTTGAGTCTAATTTTTTAGATAAAGGTCAGATGGTTTATGATTTTGGCTTAACAAAGCTCCTTATAAAAGAGCTTATAGACTCCTTTGATCATGCTACTGCTTTTTGGAATGAAGATGATAAAGATTATATAGCCTCTATAAAAAAACACTCTCTTAGGTGGGTATCTTTGCCTGTATCACCATCGGCTGAACAGTTTTCTCGTGTTATATTTTTGATGGTAGATAAGATACTTTCACAAACAAAGATGGCAAACGGAGAGAGAGATGTAAAGCTTCATAGTATCATAGTCCACGAGACAGATACGGGTTATGCTCAAGGTTTTAGTGAAGATGCTTATAGCACTATCATGGGTGAAATCAAGCTTGAAGATATACTCTTTTCTGAGCAAGTTATGGATGAGTGGAGTGATCCTAAGATGTGGCAAAAGCTTCTTGCAGGAGAAATATTTGTAAATCCTAAGCCAAAAGTAAAAAAATAACTTACTTTTATCTCAAAGCTTGTTTTAACTTTATAGATGTAGAATGTACCTGCAAAAATTATTCAAAATAGGAGAAATATATAATGAAAAAGAATTTTTTATATTCATTAGTAGTAGCAACACTTTTAGTAGGTTGTGGTGATAGTCTTAAAGATGCAGCAGGTTCAGCGATGGATTCTGCAAAAGATGCAGCAGGTTCAGCAGTAGAAGCGGCAAAAGATGGTGCTAAAGAAGCAGCAGCTGGTGCAGTTGAAGCAGTTAAAAATGGCGCAAGTGTAGCAGATGCAGCTAAAGATGCGGTATCTGAGACAGCTTCAAAAGCAGCAGATGCAGCAAAAGATGCGGCAGGTTCAGCAGTTGAAGGTGCTAAAGATGCAGCTTCTGGTGCAACTGATGCTGTAAAAGAGGGTGCAGAAAAAGCAACTGAAGCAGTAAAAGATGGTGCAGAGGCAGCAGCAGATACAGCTAAAGAGGGTGCAGAAGCAGCGACTGGTGCAGTAGCAGCAGCGGCTGAAGGAGCAAAAGAAGCAACTGCTGGCGCTGATGGTGCAGCAGCTTATGCTAAGTGTGCAGCATGTCATGGTGCTAAAGGTGAGAAGAAAGCTTTAGGAGCTAGTCAAGTTATCGCTGGTTGGGATGCAGCTAAAGTAGAGACTGCACTTAAAGGTTATAAAGATGGTTCTTATGGTGGAGCTATGAAAGGTGTTATGAAAGGTCAAGTTGGATCACTTAGTGATGCTGACATCAAAGCACTTGGAGAGTTTATCTCAGGACTTAAGTAAGTCTTATTTACTTCATAGGTTAATTCCTATGAGGTAAAATCCTCAAAATCCTCTCTACAAAACTTCCAATTTATCGGTAAAAACTTCACATAATCGCCTTGACTTATCTTGTCTGTATCACAGTTTACAACTATCATACCATTGCAATGATTTAGTACATTTACATTTCCTGGTGCATATTTGGCTAGTGGGGTAAAACTCTCACCATCAAAAAAGCCAGGGACTATGTTTGAAGTAGGTCTTGGAGAGTTAATCTCTGTTGAAGTTGTTGTTTTTATAGATCTATGATATGGAGTGTTTATACCTGATAGCTTTGCTATGATAAACTTTCCAAAGAGATCAAAGTTTAAAGCACTAGCTAGGGGATTGCCCGGTAGATTTAGTATAAGTGTATCGCCAATCTTACCAAATGTTGTAGGTTTACCAGGTTTTACTTGCACTTTACTAAATACTGTTTTCATACCAAGATCTGAAAAAGCCTCTTTGGTAAAGTCAGCTTCACCAACACTAACCCCACCACTTGTCACGATAAGATCACAATCAAGTGCAGTAGCGATAAGAGATTTTATAGACTCTAAATCATCCCCACTCTTTCCTATAAATATAGCTTCACAATCAAGCTCTTTAGAGCGAGATAAAAGATAAGGAGTATTTGAGTTATAAACTTGTCCCTCTTCTAACTCTTCGTGATGTAGTTTTAGTTCACTTCCACTTGCAAAAACTCCAACTCTAACTCTCTTGTAAACTTCTACTTCGCTGATACCTTGACTAGCAAGAAGCCCTATATGAGCTGATGTTATAGACTCACCTTTTTTGAGTATTGACTCACCAAGATCTATATCTTCGCCTTTGTGCCGTATATTTGCACTGATTTTAACACTCTTTTTTATATCTATGTGATCTGAAAACTCATCTGTATTTTCTTGAGGTATGACACTATCTGAGCTTTGGGGAACTCTAGCTCCCGTTGTTATCTTGATACACTCTTTATCTTTTAGATCATAAGTATGGCTATCCCCTGCTAAAACTTTGCCTATGATATTGTAAGAGTTATGATCTCCCTTTAGGGCATAACCATCCATAGCAGAGTTATCAAATGATGGAAGAGCTAGGGTTGCTGATATATCTTTTGTGGATACTCGCAAGATAGCTTCTTCTATAGATATGGTTTCAAAACCTATACTTTTTGTATGTCCGTCTATAAGTTTAAGAGCTTCAAATATAGGCAATGCCATAGTTATAAATCACATCTAAAGTCTAGCTCATCTATAAGATCCACACTATCTTTGATCTCTCCATAAAATTTTCTCTTACTATCATCAACATCTATGAGTAGATCTAATCTTCCTGTCTGTTGTGCTGGGCAGTAATCAATACGATAGAAACTATTTGCAAAGCTGTTTAACCTCTCTCCTAGTTTGTCAAACTCGTCATCAAGCTTATCTGTTTGAGCTGCTTTTAAAAAACCATCTTTTCCTATCTTTTCTAAAACTTCATCATCTATGTCGTTGCCAAGTCCTATGGTGTAGTAGTAGTTTCGTTTATATAGTGATAGAGCAGAAAGAAGCTCACTCTCGCTTACATTGTTTCCAACAGTGTGTCTTCCATCGGTAAAAACAACGATAGTAGCAAAGTCATAATGTTTTTTGTTGTTGCTATTAAGCTCTGAAGATACACCTCTTTTGCAATCTTGAAACCAATCACAAACAATCTCATCTGCTGCCACCTTGATAGCTCCATAGAGGTTTGTCGAATCAAATCCTTTTAAGTGAGTATCTCTCCAGCTAGAGCTGTAGAGATTGTCAAGAGATGATTTAAGTAGTGCTTTATCATCTGTTGTGTCTGAATTGTTAGAAAGAGGTATTGGTTTTGTGTGGTTGTTAAAGTAGTATATAGACATCGTTTGGTTTTTTGAGATGATTTTATCGATAAACTTTTTAGATGAGTTTACTAGTTGATAGCATAGGTTTGAGTTATCTTTAGTGGCATTTATATCGTTGCAATCACTGATAATAGATCCTGAAAAATCCAGAAGTAGAAGTATCTTATTTGATACTGTTTTGCTATCTTGTGTTACTCTTAGTTTTGATTCATCTATATGTGTACCATTTTCAAGCATGGTATAAAAATCTTCGTTATTTAAGCCACTTAAAGGCATATCATTTTTCTCTATTTTTGCCTGATAGATAAGACTATAGTGTCCACTATCGCGGAAGTTTCCCTCTACATCTTTTAATGTATTTGTTTTTGATATGATGTTAAACTTTACTTTTCCACCGGAGTAGTGTATACTTGTAGTTGAAAGAGAGTCAGAAGGATCTGCACTTCGATCACAGCCTATAAAAAGCAGTACCAATATAAATATATAAAATCTTTTCATTTTAATCCTTGAAAATAAAATTATTTTACCTTTTATAAGCTTAATGATATGTATGCTTAAAAATTAACCAGTTTGGTTAGAGATAGTAAGATAAATATTTGTTATAGTTTATAGACTAAAAAATTTAATTAGGAGAGAAGATGAAGTTTAAAATTTTATCTATGTTGATGATGTTGCCTATATTTGCATTTGCAGATGAGGCGAAGTTAGATAGTGGAGATACATCTTGGATGATGATGTCTACTGCTTTAGTACTACTTATGACGCCAGCAGGTCTGGCACTTTTTTATACAGGTATGACAAGAAGTAAAAATGCTTTAAATACTTATGCGATGGTTATGGGCGCGTTTGTTGTTGCCTTTTTGGTATGGATTATCGCAGGTTATTCTATCGCATTTGGAACTTCAGCAGATGCTGGGATTCAAAAGTTTATAGGTGGATTTGACAATGTTATGTTAAGTGGCATAAAGTGGACAGATTTGAGTGGAACTTATCCTACTTTTGTATTTGTAGCATTTCAAGGAACATTTGCAGCTATTACGGTAGCTATCGCTTCAGGATCTGTGATAGAGAGAATCAAGTTTTCTACTTGGATCGTTATCGTTATCCTTTGGGGATTAGTTGTTTATGCTCCTATAACTCACATGGTTTGGGGTGGAGATGGTGCAATGCTATTTGACGCAGGTGCTCTTGATTTTGCTGGTGGAACGGTTGTTCATATGAATGGTGGTCTTGCAGGATTGGTTCTTGCGATACTTGTAGGAAAAAGAAAAGGTTATCAAAAAACTGCGATAAAGCCATTTAGTATCATGCTTACAGCTCTTGGTGCTGCACTTCTGTGGTTTGGTTGGTATGGATTTAATGCAGGTAGTGCATTTGGTGCAAATGCAATCGCTGGTGTAGCTTTATTGACTACGACTATAGCAACAGCAGCCGCTGGTGTAACTTGGATGGTTATCGAGTGGATTATCTATAAAAAACCTACACTTTTAGGTATCGCTTCTGGTATAGTTTCGGGTCTTGTTGCTATAACACCTGCGGCTGGATTTGTAGATGTAAGTGGAGCATTTATCATAGGAATTGTTGGTTCAATCATAGGTTTCTTTGGTGTTGTTGGGCTTAAAAAGATGTTTGGTTATGATGATAGTTTAGATGCTTTTGGTATCCACTTTTTAGCTGGTGCATGGGGTGCTATCGCAACTGGTGTTTTAGCACTAGATGATAAAGATCTTTTATGGGATGGTCCACTAAAAGAGAGTGGAGATAGAATGGGTCAAATCATGGTTCAGTTGGAGTCTATAGGTGTTGTTGCACTTTGGACACTTGTTGGAACAGTTATAGTTTACTTCATAGCTAGTTTATTAACTGGTGGTGGTAGAGTAAGTGAAGATGTTGAACAGATGGGACTTGATGAAGCAGTTCATGGCGAGAAAGCTGTAAACTTATAATAAAATAACAAATGGAGATTTATAAAAATGAAAAAAATTGAAGCAATCATCAAGCCATTTAAACTTGATGATGTAAAAGAGGCATTGGTAGAGGCTGAGATCGAGGGTATGACTGTATCTGAAGTTAAAGGTTATGGACGACAGCAAGGACATAGTGAGCTTTATCGTGGTGCTGAGTATGTAGTTGATTTTTTACCAAAAGTAAAAATCACAATTGTTGTTAGTAGTGGTTATGTAGATAAAGCAATCGCTGCAATCTCTACTGCTGCAAAAACTGGAAAGATCGGTGATGGAAAGATATTTGTCACTGATGTCCAGAGAGTTATCCGAATCAGAACGGGTGAAGAGAACGAGGAGGCTCTATAAAGGGCACCTCTAAAAACTACCCTTAGTTCCTAGAGCCAAATTTTAGATAAAATATCCAATAGATAAGATAAAAAAGGGTACTAAAGATGGCAGGGTTATTTGACTTAGAAGATCATGAGAAGAAGATTAAAGAGTATCAACCACCATTAACGAAACTAGATAATGTGATAAGTTGGGAGATATTCAGAGAACCAATAGAAGAGGCTTTATATGAGGAGCCAAAGGGTGCTGGAGGAAGACCAGCATATGATAAGCTCATGATGTTTAAGATATTAATTTTACAAAAGTATTACAATCTTTCAGATGAACAGACAGAGTTTCAAATCAACGATAGGACATCTTTTAAACTATTTTTAGGATTAAAGATAGGAGACAAGATACCAGACCAAAAAACAATATGGTACTTTAAAGAGCAGATGTGTTTTAATAAGATTTTTTATTGGAATCTATGTGCGAAAGTTAAGTTAGTAAATTATTATAAATATATAAGTAAAAAGCACATTATTTAGATGATTTGTATTTTTTATGTGATAACTGAAGTGTATATAAACCTCTATATCTTTGAGAAATTGCTTTAAAACCTCCAATTGTTGCCCAATTGTGGTTGAATTGTTTTCAAATGTTACCAAAATAAATATGTTTTATTAATTATTTGTTTTATTTAAGGTTTTTTAGATATATTGGGAGAGTTTTATCATGATAATGAAGCTTTTAGGTTTCTTTTAAAAAAAGATTTTTTAACAAAATAAATAAGGAATTTTAATGTTTATTACCCCCCCTCTCTTTAGGATATGGGCATAAGTCGATGAAGTTGATAGCCTCAAGCGCTATTTTGTCCCTGTTGATTGGTTGTGGCGGTTCAAGTGAACCGAGTACAAATAGTACAGTAAGTCAAGTTGTAACGAATAATAATGTTGTTGGTACAACTACCACAACACCATATGTAAAAAAACGAGTACAAAGGATGGAAGGTGAACCTTCTGCACTTAGAAGATTTGCACTGGCAACAAATGGGAAGTTGACTGTAAAGCAAACTCTTTTTACAGATGGTCCTTTAGCCGATATTTATGTCAATGAAAGTATCACTGCACCTACTCGAAGTTTGGATATATCTGGAAAGATAATCGCAAAAAATAAAGATGAACTTCAAGGCTCGATAACAAGATCATTTAATTATGAGAATAATAAAGGCATTGAATCCACCAGTGCTGTAAGAGCACTTAAAGTTAGCGAATTTGTCACTAATAATAACTTAACAAACTATTTTTCACTATCTTCTGATGGGAAAATATCTGAAGTCGTTGATGAAAAAATAACACCACTTAGTTCTATCGATGGGTTAGAAGCAACATATGCGAATGGTACTTGGACAATCTCAGGTGGAGATGTTACAGTAAATGGAGACTTAAAAGTAGATGGCAATCTTGTTCTCAATACAGATAAATTATTTATCGCTGGAGCACTTATGGTGGCAGGTGATTTGTCAGCTAAAGGCGAACTAAATATCAATACAGGTACTCCATTTGATAGTGCATTGGTGGTGGATAAAAATATCAATGTAGATAAGTTGGTAACCATAGGTAGAGTACATGCTAGTGGAACATTTACATCAAATATTGTTGAGATAACAGGTAATGTTGAGATTGATGGTGATATCACACTAAATGGTGACTCTACAATCAATATGCTTGATAATGTCTATAAATCAGCACTTTATGAAACACAAAAAGAGGCTGAAGAGAACAATACAACCTATACATTGGTACACTCAAAACTCTTTAAAGATGTAAATCAGAAAAATAGTGTTGTTCTTTTTACATTTGTAGAAGGAAATTATCTCTTAAATGAAGATGTCATCAATGCACTGATAGCTAAAGGAAATATAGATGATTTTAATTTTAAAACTTCACTTTATGGTGCTTCTATCAAGTATGGCTCACAACTTTATAAAGGAGATGGCTTACCTGAATACTATGCAAATGTTGCAAAAATCAAAAAAATCTTATCTAAAACACATGATGGCGTAAGTTTAGGAAAAACGATAGACACAGGTAATGCTACTCTTTATGGAGAGTTTTTAGATGATGACAACACACCACTAGGCACTTACCTTATCTCTACGACACAAAGAGTCTCTATCGGTGATAGTGTTGAGAGTTTAGTTGCTATAACAGATATGCAACTTGCAACACTCAAAGAAAATTTACTACATCCAGAAAATAGTGCTTCAGAAAAAGAGAAACAAAAGATACTAGAAGATAGTAATAGCACCTATGCTAGTGATGGTATCCTTTTATCAGATGATAGTAATAATAGTGAAGTAAATGCCAAGATGCATGATGAGATAAGTGAAGTTACCACTAAAGTAAATGCTGTAGATAAAGCAGCAAAAGCTGAATCTGATAAAAAAGAGAGAGTCAACGAGTGGGTAGAGTACCAAGAACTTGGTAGTGATCTGAAAGAGATAGAAGTAGCAGAAGTAGTTACAGATGCTACAAGTACCACGCAAAAGGCAGATAAAAAAAGAGGTTGGTGGAAAAAACTGAGACATAGAGTACATAGATTTTTTAGAAAACTGACATTGACTGACTGTCATGTGCGTATATCTAAAGGTAGCCTTAGAGGAGTAAATGATACTCAATTAAAAGAGAGTCAGGATGATGATTGGAAAAATGATGTTTCAATTAGTAATGATACTGAGTATTGTACACCAACTGCAACAGCTATGGTCATGCAATGGGATATTCATCATAGACATGGCAGAGGTTCACTTTACTCAAATGATGGAGATAATTATTTTTCAAACAACAATCCATATGTAGCTAAGTGGGCACATAAACTACACACTAGCAAAAGTACAGGAACAAGTGCTTGGCAGACATTTTGGAGACTTAGTCCCAATGTCATGCAAGTACTTTGGGATCATGGTATATGGAACTACTCGTACACTTGGTATACAAGTGTCTGGAATAGAGCTTATCAGCACTGGAAAGTCAAAGCATATATAGGTGGTAATAATCCTCTCATAGTACATGTGCAAAGTGGTACGGTTCTTGAGGGAGATAGAAAACTAGGTGAAGATCACTCTATGCCTGTTATTGGTTGGCAAGAGCGTTCTTACTCAGGATGGTGCGCTAAGAGGATATGGCCAAATAAAAAGTGGCTTCTTGTAGATACTGAATATGATGGTAAAAGAGCCTATATGCGATTTGACTCTCGATCTGATTATTGGAAGTTTGGTGCATTAACATATATTTATGCTTGGTAGATAAACTTTATACCACTATGTGATTTTTTTTCATAGTGGTTATTTTAAATAAAAGATAGGAAAATTATAGATGAAGTTTTTAAAATTTATGACAATCAGTTTTGTGGTAGGATTAATATTGGTTGGATGTACGGACAGTAAACAAACTAAAGTAGATTTTATAGGCAATCCTTATACTATCAAAATAGATGCTTTAGAGAAAGATAGATTAGGAGAAGATTGGACTAGTATGAAATCTCACCCAGAATTGTCAACAAGTAAAAATTATTGGAGTGAACTGGGCAGTTTAGGATATAAAATTGCTCAGGAAAAATCTTTTGATGAGATTATAAATACATTTGTAGTTGTTGTGCCTGTGCAAATTAGTAATCATAATGTTATCGAACGTTCAACTCTTGAATTAAGAGAATGTTCTTTTTTGGGTGATATTTCGGAGTCTCAGAATATAAGTAAAAAAGGTTTCATGGTTGTTATAGCCAATACAGAACCTGAAGATAAATTTAAAGGTGTTTTTGTATTGGATATTGAGAAAATGAGAAAGGTGAACTGGTTAAACAGTAATAACGAACTTACTAAAGATATCTGTGTTAATGCTCTTTCTGAGAACTTAGAAGATATACAAAGGAATAAAATAGATTCTAAAGAGCTTAAAATTTCTATAGATAAATTGGAAAGTTTGTAGGAAATTTAGTGTATTAACCTATATTTTTGCTTGATAGATAATTCTTTATTATCTTCTGTGTGGAATAGAGCCTATCAGCACTGGAAAGTAAAAGCCTATATTGGTGGTAACAATCCACTTATAGTGTATGTACAAAGTGGTACTGTTCTTGAAGGAAATAGAAAGTTAATCTGATTATTGGAAGTTTGGTGCATTAACATATATTTATGCTTGGCAGGTTAATAAACACTGCATAGTAAATTGTTATTATGCAGTGTCTTTAAGTAAATAGAGGAAATAGATATGATAAAAACAAATATATTGGTAATACTGTTTATGGTAAATTTTTTGCTAAACGGGTGTGGCAAAGTAAAGCATCAGACTTTAGAATCTATAAAAACACCATATCAACTTAGCATAGATGAACTTTTAACTAGTCTGGGAAAATATGGAGATTCGTTTAGAGAAAGGGGAAAATTAGATAACAATTATTGGAAAGAGCTTGGTCGGGATATAGAGGACATAGGCTATGCTAAAGTCTACGATGATGTACTTAAAACTAAAATAGTTGCGATTCCTGTAGTTGTTAAAGGACTAACTGTTATGTCAAGAAATACGCTTTATATAAAAGAATGTTCTTTTAAGGGTGATTATTTAGATGATACTGTAAAAGCATATTATGCTTCTATGATTAATATCCCTCCACAAGGAGAGTATGAAGGAACTCTTTTGATAGATCCTGAGCATTTAAAAAAATTGCACTGGGTTGATGATGCAAATAAACTACAAAAAGATATCTGCCTAAATACTGTATATGAAATGGATTCTGATTTAGAACAATATATCAAAGGATATAAAATAAACCCAGTAGCATTAAAAAAAGCATTGGATGAGATAGATGCAGAGGATGAAAAACAATGAAAAAGATAGCTATCCTTTTAATGTTTCCATATCTTCTTTTTTCAGATATTGCGTATTATCAAGAGTCAAATAGTACTATTGTAACGCTATACCCTATAGAGAAAAATGCATCTATCTTAAAAAAAGTACCAAAAGATGCTCTTGTATGGTTCCATGATGAAAAGGGTGTATTGTTAGGTTTAAAGAGGTCGTTTTATATCTCCACAAAAGAGATAAATAGGACGATAGAAAATATTTGTGGGGAATACAACTTGTCAGTCAAATCAGCATATAGATCTAACATCTTTAAAGTATAAAGATATTTTCAATTATTTAGAAAATATCTTTATACTATCTTCAATCATTATCTTTTTAGATTCAGCTAGTTTGGTCAATGCCCGCTTATAAGCTTTTTTACTAAGGGAAAAATATCTCTGTATATCTTGGGGGGAGCTTTTATAGTTTAGTTTTAACTCTCCACCATTCTCTTTTAAAACCTCTAAAATCTTAGAAGTAGCTATATCATCTGAGCTTTTTCCTATAGGTTGTAGGCTTAGATCTACCAAGCCATCATTTCTAACCTCTTTTATGAAAGCTCTTTTTTTATCGCCTAGCTTTATATCCTCAAAGATCTCGTTTTTATAGATCATCCCCGAAAAACATTGGTTTATGAGTACTTTATATCCTAGTGGAGTTTGGGCAAAGATGAGTATATCTACCTCTTGATTTTTTTCAAGATTTGTGGGCTTTTGATCTAAATGCTTTCCTATCTTTTGAGTGGCGATTAATCTCTCTGTTCTTTGGTCAAAGTTTATGAAAAATAGATAACTTTTCCCAACTTCTAAATCCTTTTGCTCCTTTAAAGGGACAAATAGATCTTTAGGCAACCCCCAATCCAAAAATGATCCTATTTTTATCTGATCTACCACTTTTAAAAAAGCAAAATCCCCAAACATTGCTTTTGGGGTTAGAGTAGTAGCGATTATCCTATCTTCAGAATCGGTATATATAAATACATCTATAATGTCATCCAAAAGCATCTCATCTTTTACATAAGCATTTGGAAGAAGAACCTCTTCATCATTATCAGCAGCTTGCAGATATAAACCATTGTCCGTAGCACGGTTTATCCTGAGGGTGTTTATCTTTCCTATAAATATACTATCACTTAACATCTATTTGCCTTTTTATAAACTCTAACATCTTTTTTGAATTGTTAGGACATTTTGCTACTTTGTAGCTCTTTATCCCTATCTCTTTTGCTTCTTCTTCATACTCTATACTAAGCTCAAAATCTGTTTCAGAGTTATCAAGTGAGAAAGATAAAGGCACGATAATGACACTTTTTTCTTTAAACTCTTTTAGCTTTTCATCAAGGCTAGGTTCAAGCCACTTAACAGGACCTAGTTTTGACTGATAAGCTAAGTGAAACTCTCGAAAGTTCAGCCCCTCATCATAGAGCATCTGCTGTAGTATATCAGTATGTTCAATCACCTCTTTTTGGTAACTATCACCTCGATCTACTATCTTTTGTGGCAATGAATGAGCTGAAAATATAAGGTGAAAATCAAAAGCTCTATCTTTATCAAGAGCATTTTTGATAGTTTGCACAACTGCTTTGTTGTAGAGTAGATTTTGAAAGTAGGGCTTTATCTCTTTTATCGTTGGAGTAAAATCTTGCTTTTTTGCCTCAGTGTAAAAATCCTCTAAAGATGACTTTACTGTAGTAGTTGAGTAGTGGGGGTAGAGTGGAAAAAGCACAACTTCATCAATCCCTTTTGCTATAAGATCTGTTATAACATCTTTTGCAAAGTCGGGAGTATATCGCATGATATTTACAACTTCATGGTTTGGATATAGATTTTTAACATCGCTGATAAGATCAGCAGTATTTGCCACAAGTGGTGATACTCCACCTAGTTTTTCATAGTTACTTTTTGCCTCTTTGGATCTTGTAGTTGTGATAAAAGTGGCTATTGTTTTTCTTAAAAGCTTACTTTTAACTGTGATGATATTTGGGTCATTGAACATATTTGTTAAAAAGAGTTTTACTTCGTTTGGATCTCTTGGTGCTCCCATATTTAAAAAAACTATCGCCTGTTTCAATCTTCTGCCTTTATGAAAATGATAAATCCTTTTTCATCTTTTAAAAGCTCTATCTTTCCATCATGTGCTTTTATGATCTCCAAACTCAAAGCCAATCCTAGCCCATGTCCTTTGGTCTTTGTGGTTTTAAATGGCTCATATAAGATCTTTTCATCCTTTATAGCTACTCCACTATCTTTTACGATGATTAAGTCATAACCATCAGCTCTCTTGTGTGAAAACCTAACCACACCACTATCCTCGTCATCCTCTTCTATCGCATCGATGGCATTGTATAAGAAGTTTTGCATCACCATCGAGAGAGTATCTAAATCACCACAAATTTCAACATCTCCAAACTCTATAAAAAGCTCAACCTCTTTGGTATAACCATAGCTCTCATAAGCCTCTTCGATCTCTTCAGTGAGTGAGCTGATAGGTATATAAGATTTTGAAACTTTGACACCTTTTGTAAAGAGTAGAGTAGATTTTATGATCCTCTCTACTCGATAAATCGCCTTTTTTATCTCCAAAACCATAGGTTTGTTTGCTGTTGGTATCTTTTTTAAAAGTGTGGAGGAGAGTATAGAGATAGAGCCTATGGGATTTCGGATCTCATGTGCTAAGTGTGCTGCTACTTGTCCCATAGATGCAAGACGATCTGATCTTTTTTGCTGGGTTATATCGGTAGCGGATATGACCTTTTTATCAGAAGTTTTTGTGATATTTACGAGGTAGATGTTATCTTCAAACTCTAGTTCATATCCGCTTTTTGTAAAGTCTATCTCACCCATCACTCTCACTATCTGTTTGGCTTTAGAGTTTTGTAAAAACACTTCGCCGCTTTCATTCATAACCCAGATAGCATTTGGCAGAGATTCTATGATCTGTTCGATGATATTTTGCAAACTTTTATAAGAGCTTCTTAGTGCTTTATACTCATCCTCAACTGCATAAGTTTGGTTTATAAGGGTATCAAGAGTGGAGATGATACTCTCCTTGTCCTTTTGATCCAAGTTATCAAGTAGTTGTTTATCTATCATAAAAGAGCCTTAAAACTTTCTAAATCGTACAAGAGAAGATTTTTATCTTTGGAGTTTTCAAGCTCTTTGCTAAAACCATTTTTGGAAAAGAGAGCAAAATAGTCAGCTCTGATACCTGCTTTAATCCCGACTTTTTTGAGTTTGTTTAGTGTGTTTTTACTCACTTTGTGATTTTTCCATTTGCACTCACCTAGCAATATCTTAGAATCATTTAGCCTGACAAATAGATCTATCTCAACATCTCTATCCCAGTAACTTCCACTCTCTATGATTTTATCCTCATAGATATGCTCTATAAGAGAGTTTGAGATCTCCTCAAAAAAACCACTCACAAAATAATCAACATTCTCTTGTATATCTGTTAATACCTGATTATACTCATATTTTTCTAAATCATCTTGGTTAGGGTAGATAAATGTAAACCAAAAGCGATAAAACTCTTTTGAAAATCGTATCTTATCCTCTATCTTATAACCTCTTAACTCTTTTTTTAGAGGTTGATGAGAGAGTCGGATGATTGGTTTTTCTCGTGAGTATTCTCTTTGTATGATCTTGTGTTCAAAGAGAAAGTTATAGGCATCTTTTCCTCTCTCTCGTGAGAGATCTTTATAGATTGAGTAGTGTTTTCTAGTCCCAATGGCTAGGCGGTGAAGTGTGGTTTGGATATCTTTTTGCAACACTTTATCATCACTAAAGTGAAACATACTTTTTAGCTCTTGATACTTTTTTAAGATATTGTTTTCGATATTTTCAAGAAGTTTTTCATGATTGTTGAGGATATTTAGATCGGGATAACCATCAAAGATACTAAAGTATGTGATTAACTCCTCTATCTCAAGGTAGGGTAGATGTTTGTAAAAGGTTTTAAATCTTGTTTTTTTCAAATTTTCCTAAAATCCAAATGTTTAGTTTTATGATACAATTATATCATAATTTTAAATGAGGTGATGTTATGGGTGTATATTCTTCATTGGGTGAAGATTTTGATTTTGAGATTGTTGATGAGTTTTTATCACATTATCATTTTATGTGTGAGTCTATGGAGCCTTTGATCATAGGGTTAGAAAATAGTGAGAAATATTCCCAAAATATAGAAGCACTTTTTCGTCTTTTTCACAACATAAAGTCAGCCTCAGGATATCTGAAAATCACATCACTAAACAAGCTAGCAACACTAAGTGAAGAGGTTTTAGAGGAGTGTCGTTTGGTTGAGGGTGCAGGAAGCAGTGAGCTTGTAGATTGGCTTATACTTGTTAGTGATCAGCTTCTAGCATATAAAGATGATTTGGAAAATGACTCTGATGCTTTTTCACAACTCAACCATGAGATCATAAAAGTACCGACAAAGTTTATAACCAAACCCCATTAGTCAGTAGATAAACCGATACATAAGAGGCAGTTAAAAGAAGTAAAGCTACAAGTGATAAAAGTGAGATTTTAAAATATCTTGGCTCCTCTTTATCAGTTGTGATTTTTAAAATACCATTGATGATGCCGTAAAATGTGCTCACCAAAAGCAATCCCCAGATGAGATACCCAACATAATAATACTCTTTTTGCATCATACAAAACGGGCATATATGGGTAGGAAGTTCATATATGTAAGTACCAAAAAAGTAGATGATTGCATAGTAAGCCACAGGTAAAAAAGCTAGTGATGATAGGGCGAGAGAGAAGCTATTTTTTTGCCAGATATTAAAGATATTTAAAAAGCTTAATAGATAAAAGATGATTAGCAGACTTTTTGTATCAAGATTAAAAGGTATACCACTCTCCCCACTTGCTCCAAAGATAACAGAACAGCAACTAACAACTCTTTTGAGTGAGATGTTGCTAAAGTATGAAAACTCCAGATAGATACCAAGTAAAAGCAGGATAAAGATAGCCAGATAGAGATAATACTTCTTAAAGATATAAGGGTAGTTTTTCTCTTTTATATCACTCTCATTTATGATAAGCCAGATACCAGATAAAAATATAAGAGCGATTTTTACCCACAAAAGAGGATAACCAAACTCATTTGCCCCAATCACTCCAGCCCCGCACATCGCCCCTGGTACGATAGTGTGAAGTGAGTCTATGGTGTAGGCAAAGTATGGAAGTAGCATGATTGAAAATATCACCGTTATGGTTATGATTAGGGTTGTTAGGTAGCTTGTTTTTTCTAGTTGGTATTGGTAAGTTGTGGTGCTTTTAAAATCCCAATCTTTTAAGATCTTTACTGCCCCAAAAAGAGCGATAAATCCCAACACCAAAAGAAGTAGATCACTAAATATAAGAACTAAAAGAGGAGTTTGAAGAAGTAGTTCACTCTCCATCTATAACAACTCCATCTCTTAAGAAGATAGTGTTATCTATGATAGTAAGGTCATCAAAGATAGGATCATGAGTAGCTATCAGCATAGTTTTGTTTAATCTTTTTAACTCTTTTAAAAGCTCTATAAACTTGAGTGAGTTTTGTGCATCCAAGTTTGCGGTAGGCTCATCAAATAGTAGTATCATAGTATCCGTGCTCAATGCTCTAGCTATGGCAACTCTCTGTTTTTCTCCACCTGAGAGATCCTTTGTCAAAGCATCTTTTTTGTGTGAGATATGGGCAAGATTTAGGGAGTTTTGCACTTTTTGTTCTATCTGTTTTGGTGAAAATCCCAAAGCTATCAAAGGTAGGGTTATATTTTCAGCGACACTTAGGCTCTCAAGTAGTTTGAAGTCTTGGGCAACAAAGCCTATATCGTTGAGTCGTAGTTTTGAGGAGTGAAGATCTGGAAGTTTGTTGATACTTTTACCCTCTATCAAAACATCCCCACTTGTCGGCTTTTGAAGAGCGGCTATGATACTAAGCAGGGTTGATTTTCCACTACCACTCACTCCCTTTAAAGATACTAAAGTACCTCTTTTTACTTCTAAATTTATCCCCTTTAAAGCACTAAAATCTTTGAAAACTTTGGTTAGGTTTGTGACTTTTATCATTTCATAGCCTCCATCGGATCTGTGATAGCAATCCGCCAGATAGGGATAAGAAGTGAAAAGACAAAAGGTATGATAAAGAAAAGAAAACTACTCATCACGACTCCTAGATCTATATGAGGTTTAAAATCATAATGAGTAGGTATATTTCCAAAGCCTATAAATATATCCCTAAAGAGTGGAGCATCAAAGAAAAAGACAAATATAAAAGCTAGTATAATACCAACCAAAAATGCAAAAACCCCGATGATAAGTGACTCAAAAAGCTTAAGTTTTAAAACATCTTTGATACTCCAACCAACCATCCGCATGATGGCAACATCTCTTTTTTCACTACTATTTGCCAAGGTAAACCTCTGATAAAGGATAAGCATAAAAGTAAGCAGACAGAGCATAAAAAGCATCATAAACAGACCACTTTTATAGCTAAAAAACTTCTCATAATCCCCACTTAGATCTCTCTTGTCAATCACTCTCATATCATAGTGCAGAGACTTTAGCTTAAAGCCGACATTGTCCCGCTCTGAGTCATTTGGTACATACAGTTCTATATCGCTGTAGCTCTCATCTTTTATGCCTAAAATCTCTCTTGCTAAATCCTCACTCATCAAAGCTATATCACTCTCATATAAAGGAGTGTTTTTGTTAAAACTAACAAAAAATGAAACCTTTTTTTTCTCCCCACTTGGTGTGAAAAAGTTGTAGTATTTATCAAAGTATTTTTTATGCAGAAACTCTTTTAAGCTGTGAGATATAACCATCTGATCTTTACTTAAAAAAGTTTTTATATCTAGGTTTTCTACCTCAGTTTTTAAGTTTTTGTTTACTTCATCATCAAAGAGATCTACTCCTAAAATCTTTATGTAGTCGTCACTCTCTTTTAGCAAGTATCTACCATAAACCCTACCTCTAACACGACTAACACCTCTTAACTTTTCTATATCGCCCATCCAAGACTCTGGTAAGTCTACTCTATCTCCTGAACTAACTTTTTGGAATATAAAATCAGCTTCATTGTTTAGTTTTGCTTTAAGATCTGTTTTTATGGACGAGCTTATAAAAAGCATAGAAGATAGTATAAAAACAAGCAAAGTTGATATGACAAATATCGACAGATGCCTAGATCTATGCTTGGTCAAAAGTAGTGTAGTAAAGTTTAAAAATGAGAGACTATTCATAAACAAAACCTCTGTAATCTATCTTTTTTATATAAGGATAGTAGCTATCTTCATATCTATGTTGACTAAAGTTTAGAGGCAAAGGATCTAGTTTTGAGATATGAGTATCCGTACTATTTTGTGATAAAAAAACTCCAAATACGATGGATAAAAAAGTAAAAATAGTTAAAAACATCAAACTTCTTGTAGAGATAAGAGATCCTTAATAGAGTAATTTTTCTTTGATTTTATCAAAAGTTAGGATAGATTTCCCATCATGATCTGCTTTAAAAGCTTTGGCATCACTCTCTTTGGCAAAGGGTATAAGCTCTTCTCCCATAGGTCCATAGATGTTAGAACCTATAACATAGTAAGCTTTCTGGGCGATGATAGGGGTTAAGTCGTAGTAGTTTGTTACTAAGATAGTATCAAATTTTGCTTTTTTGTGGTGAAATCTCTGTGGATCAAAGTAAAACTTCATCATATCTTTTACCCCATCAAAGTAGAGTTTCTCCCCATCACTCTCTATCAGTGCTACCCACTTTGGATACTTGTGTGTCCACATACCACATACTGGGCATTTTGAATCTTTTGGTACCTGGATCTGGTTTGTAGTTTTGGATGTTTTATCTTGAGTCATATATGCTATGAGAGCTTTTAGATTTTTGTCATTTAGGTTTGTGCATAGTTTTTGCTCTTTAATCTTGTGTGAAAGTTCGTCTTTATCGTCGTAGGAGAGGGATTTTAGCTTTGCACTATTGCACACATTTGCATATACTTTTTCCCCTCGTTTGTATATGTCAGAGTGTAGTAAAGAGATGAAAACTAAAAGAAGTATCACAATTTTTGACATATAAACTCCTAACTCGATAAAGATATGTAACTTTAACAAATGATTGTTAAGTGAGTGTTAATTTTTGTATAATAGCAAAAAAAAGATAGGAGAAAGCATGTCAGTACTACTAGAGTTTGCGATGTTCCCAACCGATAAGGGTGAGAGTGTAAAAGAGTATGTAAGCAAAATTATAAAGATGATAGACGAGAGTGGGGTTAGCTACCAACTTACACCTATGGGAACGATCATAGAGGTTGGGCAGATCGATGAAGCTTTAGAGATTGTCAAAAAAGCTTACGAAGTGCTAGAACCAGATTGTAACAGAGTCTATTCGTCACTAAAGTTTGATATACGAAAAAGTGGGGATGATAGGATGAGAACAAAGATAGAGTCTGTGGAGAGTATCATAGGTGAGGTGAGGAAGTAGAATAAACAAATCTTGTAAAAATCCGATATTAGACCCATAAAGGGTTTAACATGAAAAAAATTATCTTATCGACAATAGTAGCAATCGCACTTTTAAATGGGTGTGGTAGTAGCCATAGTGAATCAAAAATCACAAGCTTATCTATAGAACCTACTAAGATAGGTGCAGATTTAGAAGTTATAGTGACAACTGAGGATAGTGCTAAAGTTAGTTTGATTGGTGAGTTAGGTAGTCGTGTCATCATAAATGGCAAAGATTATGGCGAGTTTGACGGTAGTGGTAGTATGACGGTTGAGCTTAGTTTAGATCACCTTGGAAGTAGTATCTATGAAGTTAGATCTATCAGTAAAGATGGTGTTGAGAGTGAGTTAATCACACTTGAACTTATAAAACAGACCAAAAATTCAAAACTTGGAGTTGTTAAAACCAAAGGCAAAGCACAAGGCTTGACACTCTCTCAAAATGGAACGATGTTTATAGCTGAAGGGCTAAGCGGTGTGGAGTTTATCTCGATAGGTTATAACGATAGGATAAGTTCAGAGCTTTTGACTTCTATCGAGGGTGTTGAGGCTACATCGGTGACTCTTTCAAAAGATGAAAAGACTCTATTTATAAAAGATAAAGAGGGTAGATTTCATAAGTATGACATATCAGATATAAGTGAGCCTAAAGAGCTAGAGATCGTAGATCACATAGAAAAATCAACTGAGGTTAGAAGAGAAGATCAGACAAAGATGTATAAAGTTGTTTCTTGTGGCTTGATAGGTGAGGATATAAGTAATCCCGATGATAACAAAAGAGAGTTTTTACTAAAAGATAAGAGTATCAAAGATATAGTTTTAGTTGAAGATGATACTAAGCTTTTAGCTGCTGTTGGAAAAGAGGGTTTAAAGCTTTTTGACTTAGGTGAAAAAGATCCAAAAGTCATAGCAAAAAAAGATCTAGGTGATGATACCTCCGGTCTTTCACTCATTAAAAATGATGGCATACTTTTTGTGGCAAATGGTGAGAGTGGTGTAGAGATATTTAACCTTGATATATTGTTGCATGAGATGAAAAAGTAAAATAATATTTCAAATTGAAATGTTTTTTCTAAATAAGTTAAAAATAAGTTACTATATTCTAACTCTAAAAAAGGTTAGGATATGAGCAAAAAAGATACTCTTATAAAGAAGATAGATGAGATCAGTGAGCGAGTAAGGTTTTGGCACAATGCAATGTTAGCATTAGTAGCAACTGTGATAGGAACGATATTTGGTATAAGTCAAGAGAAAGTGGATATAAACTATTTTCTATGGTTTTTGGGTATAATGATAGCATCATTGATTGTTTTTGGTTTATATAGGTTAGATAGGCTAAGTCAGGATAGAAAGATGTTATTGGATGAACTAGAGAAGGAGATATGATGGATTTAAATGAAATTGCATTTATAACTATGTTGAGTGGTACTTTGGTTTATATGTTTTATAAGATGTATACACTAAAAGATGTTTTTTAAAACTACCTACCCAAAGCCCACTCCCAAAAAGGGGCAATCTCGCACTTAATCTCATCTACCTCAAACTCTCCCGAGACTTCAAGAGTTAGGATCTGTACTTTTTTGATGTTGTGGTCTATCAGATCTTTTTTGATTCTTTGTATCTTGCTTTCTATCATCTGTTTTGGAGAAAAAAGTATAGGGATGATGGCTAGATCTTTTTTTGGTAGGTAAAACTCGATCATATCGGTGTAGTAAATCTCTTCTTTGCTTTTTAAAAGCTCTAAAAATATGATATTTTCAAATCTTTTTATAAAATCTTTATCAAATGTCAAAACACTTTTGATAGCAAAATCTATAAGATATACTTTTTTATCTGCTTTTGGTTTTTTAAATCTTTCTACTAAAAATATAAGCTTTTCATCTTGAAGCTTTTTGATAGTGGTATAAAATCTATCTTTGGAAATCTTATGAAATATCTTGAGATCATTAAAGATAGTAAAAGCACTCACAATCTCTCCCTGAGAGAGAGCAAAACTCTTAAATATCATAAGCTCTAATTCACTATCCATCATAGAGATGATGAGGTTTTGAAACTCTTTGATAAGCCTATCTTTTGGTATCGTAGCCATAGCCGGATAGGTTCCGCAGATAGCATAATCATTAAAGATAGACTCTATTTGAAATTGTCTTTTTTCAAAAGCTATAAACTCCTCAAAATCTAGTGGAAAGATCTCTTCTGTCTCAAAACCCTCAAGAGTTTGGTTTATATGAGTTGTGATTATCACTTCATCACAAGGTGGAGTTTTAAATGAAAAATCAAAGTTATCAAGCACTAAAAGAGAGATACCATTTTGCTTTAAAAAGCTTGGAAGTCCTATAAAAATAGCTTGATTTACTCTTAGATCTGAAAAATCTATATAGAGATATGATCCTTTTTTTCGTCTTGAGAGGTGATCTATAACAATGCTAGTTTTTCCTGATCTTTTTGCTCCAAAAAGTATGGTTTTTTGGGAGGTTATAGATACTTTTCTAGTATGAAAAGATGAGGTTTTAAACTCTTGGACATAAAGGACTTCTAGTAGTTTCATAGGCTCATTTTATCAAAACTATGTATAATCGCGATTACTTTAATAATTAGGAATCAAATTGTTTAATTTACAAAATTACGAAAAATTCAATATCAAAAATGGTATTCTATCCGGTATAGTCGTAGCTGTCGCACTTGTTCCAGAGGCTATCGCTTTTAGTTTTATCGCTGGTGTTAGTCCTCTTGTTGGTCTTTATGCTGCTTTTATCTTGGGGTTGATTACAGCTCTTATCGGTGGAAAGCCAGGTATGATCTCAGGTGCTACTGGGGCTGTTGCTGTTGTATTTGTGGGGCTAGGTTTGGCAGTGGCAGAACTTCATCCAGATATGGGCAAAGATGCTCTTTCTGTTATGATTTTAAACTACATTCTTTTTACAACCATAGTCGCTGGAATCATTCAGGTGATTATCGGTCTTTTTAAGATGGGAAAATTTATCCGTCTTGTGCCTCAACCTGCTATGTATGGATTTGTAAATGGTCTAGCTATCGTTATCGCTATGGCTCAGTTTAAGTTCTTTAGATCAGATGACCATGAGAGTCTAAACTCTGTATGGGAGCAACTTAGTCACTCATTTACTCAAAATTATGAGATGTATATCATGGTTGCTATCACGATGGCGATAATGCACTTTTTACCAAAGTTTACAAAGGCAGTTCCATCTGGATTGGTGGCTATTGTGTTATTGACAGCAGTTGCTTATTTTTCAGGAATTGACACAAAAACAGTTGGTGATTTAGCCAATATCGAGGGTACTCTTCCTCACTTTGTGATGCCAGATCTGAGTTTAGTTAGTTGGGATAGTTTGATGATAATCCTTCCTTATGCTGTTCTTATCGCTCTTGTTGGTCTTATAGAATCACTTTTAACACTTTCTGTTTTAGATGAGATGGGAGGAGAAAGAGGCGATGGTAACAAAGAGTGTATCGCCCAAGGAACTGGAAATATCACTTCAGGATTGTTCGGAGGTATGGCGGGGTGTGCGATGATAGGACAGAGTATCATCAACTTCTCTTCTGGTGGATTAGGGAGAGTTTCGTCATTTACCGCTGCAGTTTTGCTTATACTTTTTGTAGTTTCGCTTTCAGGTTTGATTTCGATTATACCAGTTGCTGTTTTGGCAGGAATCATGTTTATGGTGAGTATCGGAACTTTTGAGTTCTCTTCACTCTCACGAATACGAAAGATGCCACTAAGTGATGCTTTTGTTTTGGCGGTTGTTACTATCATCACTGTAAAATTTGACCTTGCTATCGCTGTAATCACTGGTATCATCATATCTGCCTTAGTGTTTGCTTGGAAACATGCAAAGATCTATTCAAGGAGTTACATTCAAGATGATGGTGTGAAAGTTTATGACTTAGATGGACCTCTGTTTTTTGGATCAGTTACATCATTTTTGGAGCAGTTTGATGTAGAAGATGATCCAAGTGAGATTGTAGTTGATTTTAAAAAGGCTAGGGTGATGGATAGTTCAGGTGTAGAGGCGATAGATAGCATCACCAAAAAGTATAAAGCAAAAGATAAAAATATCACTTTTAGGCATCTTAGTTCTGATTGTAAGCAGTTGTTAAAAGATGCTGGAGAGTATTGTGTTTATGAAGAAGATGATCCAACTTACAAGGTGGCGGTAAACTTGTAAGTTTTAAAACTTATAAACAAGATCAAATGAGATCGTATCTACTTTGACACCATCATTATCAGATGGGACTTCTTTTGCATTGTGGTGGGCATATCTGATATGTCCTGCTAGATTTCTTGCAAGTGAATGTCCTATGCCAAGCATATAACTCTCTTTAAATTCCATAGCATGGTGTTGGACTTTGAATCCATCTTTCATCACAGCAAAAATCCTATCTCCTAGATATATGGCAGCTCCTAAGTGGTAGCCCATGTAGTGAGTATGAAGTTTTATCCCCTGAGTGAAGTAGTCTTGCTTTGCTTTTTTACTAAAGTTGTTGCTATTTTTGTCACTTAGATGGATATATTTTGATATGAGTTTTAGCTTGATGTTGTGTTTTAGATCTAGTACATAACCTAAATCAGCCTGATAGACATCAAAGTTGTGATAATCACTAAAGTACCCTCTAATGTAGGCTTTACAGTAGTTATAACCTATACCATAAATATCACCACCATCTGTCTCTTTCATAAGATTATCATCTATTGTAAAATATGAAAAATATAATTGCTCAGCTTGATTTAACCTTCTTTTATAGATGAGGGAGTATTTGTTTACTTCTAGATCTTTTGGCATTTTTTTAGTGGTTGATGTATCACTTTTTTCATAATAAAACTGGATATGATTGTTGCTATCTTGATGATCTATCTCAACTCCCACTCGTTTGCCATCTAGCTTTTTCTTGGAGTTTTTAAACTCTAGTAACTCATAGTTTAGTTTGATGTTGTTCTTTCCTGTGTGGCTGTGCTGTTCTTCCTCTTTTGCAAAAAGTGATATTGATATAAAAAGTATCAAAAATAGTTTCAATTTTACTCCTTTGGCGATATGTCTGATATTTTAACAAAACATATGTATAATCTTTCAAAAAGTTAAGGGGATATGATGACACCAGTTGATGATGTGAGAAAAGAGATGAGAGCTTATCAGGCTATACGAGATGAGTTTTATAACTATTTGGATGAGAGTGTGCCAAAAAATAAGTTTGATATATTTGATTTTGCATCAAATCCTACTCTTGATGCAAAAGAGGTTTATGATAGATTTCATAAGTTGGATTATCAGGCTAGAAAAGTGAGAGGATTACTGATGGAAGCTAGAGGGATTGAGCCAAAATAATGGCTTATATAGAGCTCTCAAGAGAGAACTACTTTCACAACTTAGAACTACTTTCACAAAAAGCTGGTGGAGTTGATAAGCTAGCTGTTGTTTTAAAGGACAATGCCTATGGACATGGGTTAAAGCAGATGGCAGAAATGGCAAGTGAATTTGGAGTGACAAAAGCCGTTGTTAAAAATGATACTGAGGCTGACTTGATCGAAAAACTGTTTGATCTTATCTTGGTTTTGATGCCTAAATCTGACTCTAAATACTCTCAAACGATAAACTCACTACAGCAGTTAAATAATACCAAGCAAGGATCTAAAGTCCATCTAAAGATAGACTCAGGAATGCACCGAAATGGCATAGATGAGAGTCAAATCAAGGAAGCTTTAGATCTGATTGAGCAGAAAAATCTCATTTTAGAGGGGGTTATGACTCACTTTAGATCTTCTGATGATTTAAGTTCAGATCTATTTTGGCAGATGAAAAACTGGGATAGGATAAAAACAAAACTCTCTACCCAAACAAAGCAAAAGCCACTATTTCACTCTCTTGCTTCATCAAGCTTACTGAGATCTGATGTAAGTGATGATTTTGCTAGATGCGGTATCGCTACTTATGGTTATAGTGAACTAGATGAGAGTTTCGGTTCACAAGATCTTATGCCTGTTTTAACTCTATATGCAGATATACTAAGTTCAAAAAACCTTACAAAAGCTGATAGAGTCGGTTATAGTGGGGTTGGAGTTTTAAGTCAAGATACAACGGTATCTACTTATGACATAGGTTATGGAGATGGATTTTTCAGATACGAAGGTTTGGGTGATTTTATGATTGATGGCAAGATGGTAGTTGGTCGAATTTCGATGGATAGTACAAGCATAGTATCAGATGAAAAAAGTGTGAAGTTTATAGGTGATGCCAAAGAGATAGCTAGATATTTTGGTACTATCTCTTATGATGTTTTGGTAAAACTCTCACCCTATATAGAGCGAAGAGTTTTATAGCTCGTTTGGAAGTTTTGCTTCGTGAGAAGTTTTTCCACCATAAGTGATGATACCTTGAGATAGGTGAACCACTTTCGTAAACCCCATGCTATCAAGTGCATGCATGATCTGCCCAGTTCGATTTCCAGTACGACAGTAAAGAATTATCGGCTCATCTTTGATAGCTTCAAGCTTATCTATATGTTTTTGTATCACTGATGTTGGCACGATTAGATCAGTGCCATCTATGCTACTACTAGAGTACTCAAAAACTTCTCTTATATCCACGAGATTAAACTCAACCTCACCTTTTTCTCTAGCTTCTAACAATGTTACAAGCTCACTTGAGCTTAGTTGCTTATTTGCAAGTATTTTTTGTAGCTCTTCTTTTGTATATCCCATGTTCTCCCCTTAACTAAAACGAAATTATACTACAATTTATAAAAAAATGGTTAAAAAATGAAGTATAATTATGAAAAATTTGTTAGTGAATTAGATTATCTTATAAAAAAGATTATCCCCTATAAGCCTGATATCATACTCTCAGTTGCTAGAGGAGGAGTTACGATAGGGCATTTTATATCCATGAAAATGGGCATAAGAGAGCTTTTTTCTATAAACTCTATACATTATGATGATAAGAAAAAGTTAGATCAGGTTAAGATTACAAATATACCAGATTTGAGATCTAAAAAAAAGATACTTATCGTTGATGACATTATAGATAGTGGTGAGAGTATGGTAGAAATTTTAAAAGTTTTACGAGATAAGTACCCTGAGAATGAGTATAAAGTAGCTACTTTATTTTATAAAAAAGATGCACATATAAAGCCAGATTTTACTCTACATGAGGCTAAAGAGTGGATAGATTTTTTTTGGGAAGTGGATTAGAGTAGTAGGGGGAAACTTCTCCCTACTCTATAATCTCAAAAACATACTCTTTTTTATTTTTCACACTCAAAATCTCTTTTATATGTAAGTTTT
>JAVCKZ010068950.1:0-14136 GCA_034780755.1 Lepetodrilus elevatus
ACATTTTGTAAGAAAATCTCGGATTACCATATTATTTCGACTTTGAGGCGAAAAATACGCATTTTTCCATTTTGGCATTTGGCACAATTGTCACGTCTCATTGCATTAAAAACAATATTGAAACACATAAAGGTCACGATGGTTAATAGCATAATTGCATTTCCAAATTAATTAATGACTGGAAACCAATCATATCCCTAAAAATTAAGTGGTGCGTTTTCATAGTCTTTCAGTATATTTCTAGTTCCTGTTCGATACATCTTGTATGTTACAGTCAATGTCTAAGATGAGGCAATGTGTAAAATGACTCAAATCGTCAGTGCATTTTGATTCACAGAGTACATTTCTTTATGCCTGAAATGAAAAACTGACTGCATATATTTGGCTCATTGACTGGCATGAGTTTAATGAAAGAAAATGAAGATTCTTTATAGGTATTCACACAAAATTGCATACATTCGTATATGTTTTCACACAAAATTGTTTGAATGCATATGCAAATGTATACATTATCTTAATCTTCTTTCATCAAACTCATGCCAGTCAATCTGTCAAATAAATGCAGTCAGTTTTTCATTTTAGACATTTAAAATATTGAATCTGTGAATTAACATGCACTGAACATTTCAGGCATTTTACACATTGCCTGATTTTAGACATTGAATGTAACATATACATGTACATAGTGATAGACTCTGGGCCACTATTCCTAAGGATCTCTCCCAGTCAGTCCTATCATACTACTGGTACATCAGAGGCTATGAACATATTTTTAATTCACATAGTAATGAGGCAAGTTTCCACATTGTCATTATAATACTGTGAAAGTTAAATTTGAATTTAGAAACCTTGCAAAATTATAACGAGACCAATTAATTAACAGGAATTATATTGATCCTTGAAGAGTTGAACTCTTGTGAATGTTTGAACCCTTTGGGCGGGGCTCATGTCAAAAGGTGAAGGGGGTCTGCTTAAATCCCTAATTAGTCTGTACAAAACCTCCAAGAACTAGTCATGACTGTGAAAAAACGTGTCCCTGATAATTGCCAAGGACACATTGTTGACTCTAATTTGGTGCTCTGGATCCGGCCTCAATAGATGGCCCCTCCAAGTTTGCATTAATCTGATTCCTATAAATTGGTCTGTATCATGGTCCTCTCTCCTGGAAACATTTAATCAGGGTCCTGAAAGGGATTGTCCGAAGGGTCGGGGTCTAGCGGGAGACCGGTGCCGCCTCCACGGACCCGTCCGCTCATGTTCCACATATCAGCATGATGAATGTCCATGTAACGGAGACATATTACCTCCACCAATTGGTCATGTGACCTATGACTCCGATACCATTACAAGACTAGGTCAGGTTAGATCGCCTTTGCTTTCTTGATTAAACCGAGTATTTGTCAATTAATTATGGTTCCGGTTTCTGACCGTGTTTTCGGCTATCCATGGCCCCATTGGGCCCTGTCTTCTTGAGGTGAATGCTGTTCCATATGCTGAGAAAACGGGGGTGCTGTGTATCACTGCATGCCTTGTCACTACACTGCGATGGTAGAATTGCTAAGAGTACCGTAATAATTATGAACTATCACTATGAAAGCTGTTGAACACTACGCTGTTAGCATTTTCACTTCAAGGCAGAGTTAAATATATTTTCTTGATCATAGATCTTCTTAATTGTTCAACGTTCTTCAGCAATGAAGGGTCTAGTCTGTGTCACACCTTGTTCTCACTCAAATACTCCTATTCAAAATATCACCATATATCAATTAAGCAAGTCTAGATTACTGGAGAACATGGTCATTTGTTCATTAATTGACAAACTAGCTCAGCATTGTGGACCAATGACTCAATATGGATTCCTGATGAACTTTACCTACCGATGGTAAGAATAATCGCTCTAGTGTATATCAAGTGTTGATTGATGGCTATTGTGTCATTACTATGTTTCCATTACACCATTATATTGCATTGCATGTCTGTACGTCATGAATACTAGATGTATTTGGTATCTGTGTCATGTACAAACAAGAGAGGCATGCTGTCAATGCTCTCATCATTCCATAGTATTGTCCACTGTTTCTTCATCGTTTGCTTCAACTACTTGTCATTTTTGATAGTGGTTAGATGGGATACAGAAAGGTGAAGTTGGTAACTTTGTAATCACTGTTTGTAACACTCTGTAGCTTTAACAACATAGAGTTAATATCTGCTGGTTTTTTCTGGAACATGTCTCACAAAGTTATTATAGCTCTCAAATTATTGTCTATGTGAACAGGCGACTATCGTCGGCCCTGTCCTGGTAAAATGGTGTGACATACAACTGTAGCATTACAAATGTTTTGTGGAACTGGCCCTTGATCTTACACTCCAGTGATCTCAGCTTCAGATAGCTTCAGATTAGCTTGGCTGATTTGCAGATGCTGGTGCTGATGAAATGTCATTTTAATCAAAAATATTTTAATCTCATGTAAGGGATTCCTATGCTTCCTACCAATGAACACTGACCTACTTTTGTCTGATTTTCGCCCCAGAATGATTTTCAGCTTGTAGGATCACACCAGTGAAAGGCTTTGGTCAAGACTGGCTGATGTATCGGAGATAGACCAAGTGGCTGTCCGTTCCTGAGAAAGAATGGAGACAAGGTCTGTAGGTGCTAAGTCTTCATTACTTCTCTGGAATGGACAGATACGAAATCTTTCTCCGAGCAATACTACAGTGAATTAAAGTGTATTTAACAAAGTTTCATTTCTCGTTTGTGTTCGTGGTGTATTCCTGAATGAAAAAACAAACTGGAATCAATGGTTTGCAAACAGTGACAGATGCCAAGTTTCAAGGTATATGTGTGAACACACTGCGGAGCAGATGCCATTGATGGTTACTTACAACTTTCAGAAGACTTGTATGGTGAATTTGTGGGATTGTTATAGCCTGCATAGCTCAGTGGTAGTGAATGTCACTCACTATTATAAATATTCCCTTTGATGTGTCATAAAAACGTTCTAACCCAATGTATGTTATTGTCATGATGTTGTATTCTCAGTATATTAACCATAACATTTTACTTATTTGTTTGTATATGTGTTCTCATTGGCTTCTTATTTCAACCAGCACCCAATACACCAGGTACAAATCAGTGAATGAACCCGATACCGACAGCATTGAAAAGTCCATTAGCCATCGTTGTGCCATCGTTGTGCTCATCTTGGTATTGAATGTAATGAAACGCTATTAGCAGGCCGTGATACCTAGCGGCATCCTCTGGCTAATGTCAGACACGGAGAGAGAGAGCAGAACGCACTGTCTCACTCCTCTGTCAAGGGCCGATGCAGCCCTTTAATTGGACAGGAACAACTGGACAGGGTCCATGGCTTAATTACCAGGACGACGGCGATATTCAGGCTCAATCAACACAAGTCCAACCCCTCCGTACCCGCAGTCTATGTAATTAGCAAAAAGTACAACCTCCAGCCGTGGGCTCATGCCAGCTTTTCTTTGTCCTGACTCGATGATGACCATTTGCAGCTGCAGACATTGTCATCTACTTTAAGGATCTCCTCCGGTTTATTGCAGATTTGTTAGGTGTAAATGGCAAATTGCTTGTCTTGATGGTAGGTTCGCGTTTTTTTGTTCTGTAGGTTTTAGTTTTGTTGTATACTTGCTGGAATTCTCAGACGCTTTGGGGAATTTGATATCATTATTGGAGCTGTTTTTATGGCATATATCACAATGGGGCACTTGAGTAAGTATACATCCCATTGATGCTACCGGTAGTTTGATGGGATGTAGGATTTTACATGATGCTATTGGCTGGTACACAGACTTTAAATGTCATTCCATCACACTCCTTTTTATGTTGGTACATATTCAATGATGTTCACAAACCTGTCAAAATGAAAAGCTGTCGGGTGACAGTTTAGTATGGTCAAATTAATATGGCTTTATGGCATATCTTTACAACCACCTACATCTTTCATCGCACATTAAAGCCATAACCTTAAGCATCGATGACAGACAAGCTTCTTGCTGAATTTCTGCATCATAGAAATATGCAGACGTGCGAAAATAGTATTCTAGTAATTTGTAAATGCAATTTGGCATACGAGACCGATAATTAGTAATTTTCAGATAATAAGTAATAGTTCTTCTGGTTTATTGCACTATAGTTGGAAATGTCATAGGAAAGACTGCTAGAGGCAAACAGAGTGGCTGTATTGAGTCACCCTGGAGTCGCCCTATAGAGTCACCTGGAGTCACCCTATAGAGCAGGCATTTAATTCTATCCAGTAGGAGGAATGGTAATTAATTGTATTTCTGATAGTCTTCTCAAAATACCTGATAGAAAGCTGGTGGAAGTGACCTTTCAATTCATTATTGCAAACACTTATGTATGAATTAATACATCTTATATTTGGATACACATATTTCTCATTGATTCTCTAAGTGAGTTGTCCAACTGAAAATCAAAACCAAGAAAGCGGCATGATTCGAAAACACTTTCTGTAAATTTTTGTCATGGTCAGCGTGGAAAGTTAACTAAAGCATTGATGTTCTAGACGCTTAAAGTACCATTGATTTGTCACTAAATTTAGAGTGACATTTGTTTGAGGATGCTTACGACTGAATGCTGATAAATGAGTAGGATGTGTGAAGTGTTCCATCTATTGGGAATGAATTCCGTCTAAGTGTTGCCTGATGCTCAACTGCGGTACAGCATTCAGTCAACATGCATCACTTCCACTATGACTGGCCATGGAATCTTTAGAGAACTCGCCTACTCTCTGTACTAGGGCTGCCTTAGTGATGAAGAGAGTGCAAACAAATATTTGAAGTTGATATTTATTCTGAACTAGTCACCTTTGCAAATTCAAATGTCAAGTGGTGACGGGGAATCAATACATGATTTGGGAATATGAAAATCAATAGAATTTTTTTTCAATTAAAAGTTGACTCGTGTAATTGTCTTCTAGGTTGATGTTTCTGTATTTCAGATATTATAGGATGGAGTCAGGAATGGGTTGTGTGGGGAGTCGCAGAGGTTAAGATGTTGGACATGGGTGGGTTGGTGTAGGGTGGGGATCAGGTCAAAGATGGAAGGGGAACTGTTAGTATAGGTGGTAGTGGACATGAATATTGCTGTGGATAATCCATTGGTTGCACCAGAATTTGAATTATATCTGAACCAGTAAAGAATATTCAACATGTGATGATCCTAGGCATACAGTGCTAGTTGCCATTCTTGATACTTGAGGTTGATTATAGACATTCACTATCTCTATCTACACTATGGCATATTAACCCTCTTCCTGCTGGATTAAGCATGGGCACTGCTCTTAAGGGCATCTCCAGGTGCCTTTAGCATGGAGAGGGTTAAAACAATTCAAGGACATCATGTGGTACAAGGAATGAATAATCATGATTACCCTTCGACCTTTCAGAAGTAAAATAACTCTCTTGTATTTTGTGTGAAACAAGTAAATAATGGATATATTATTAATTAAGAACTTTTTACTGCCAATGATGCATGGGTTTCAGGCCACCTAAAGAGTTAATGGTCTTGTCAATGTCATATGCTTGGAAAGGTTAATTCAACTACTGACACATACTGATCTTCTGACAGCAAGTCAAGCCATAGCGAACTCACTCTAGAGAAGTTCCCAAGTAGACATTACAGCATTTCTTTCTAAAGATTCTCAATAATTGTAAGTTTTAATTTGAAGAATAGAACTATGGTTTGAACTAAATGCATTACTCTGGCTTGTTCCAATTATTCTTTTAAAGTTGCAGTACAAAATTCTGATTATAAAATAAATCGAAATAATATTATTGAACTGTCATAACAGTCAAATTCCATATGCCCTACAACCAAAATATATCAATTCATATTCATGAATTCTCACAAACCAATATTTCATTCTCAGTCTTTGTTTTATCCAGAAAGTACTTTTATGGAAAGTATAAATTCAAATCTTAAAGTGCACTGAACTTTATATGGTAATTTTATATATTTAACCCATTGGTAACCAGAACAAACACAACCTAAGACAACTCTGAGTGGTTTACATAGTCTTTGATCCTTGATTAATACAAATTATTTAACCTAATATCAATAACTGCCGTACCGCTGCTGCTTTGCGTGGCAATAAACGACGAGCCTGGACGTTCCATTAATGGCTTCACATCGCCTATTATTAACTTGTTCCTTCTGATTGATTGATTGTTTGATTTGATTGGCTGCTAGTTAGACCAGCTGTCAGCTAGACCATGAATTCAAGCAATGTGATTGGATGATTGGCACTGAGCAATACATGACACTATACAATGGTAAGTGAAATCAACACAAGGGCTATCCACAAGGGCAATCGGACGAGAGCATGCAGTAGTAATGCATATGCAAAATAATAATTATTTTATTGTCATAAAGATATTGGTGAATTTGAATGATGAATTGAATGTTTTGCTGGTCTAACTATAATCTACTAAACTTGTCATGATACAGAAAAAATGTTTATCTATCTTTTTATAATGGGTTCCTTTTCCAGTATTTCTATCTATTGTGAAAGGATACTATTGCTTAGTTATTACTCAATGATGTTTTAACCATGCAAGTGCATCATTAACTGCAATCTTTATGCAGCAATAAGAACTCGCATATCAAACTTACCATTTGTACAAGACAATAATGCTTAAATGGATCAGATTTGAGTTATCTGCCATCATGTTCCAAAGAGCTATTAATGGTATTCCAAATTTATCTAGCAATAATCCTTGACCATTAAGCTTTTGATCAGAGATATAAATCTATGATATAAATTAGCAAATGTGATTTAGATTGCAATATCAAAAGTACTAAGAGTTAATGTTTGGTATCCATGGAAATCATTATTTGGTTTCTATTAGTGATGACGTTAAAGAAAAATCAAGAATTATTGATATGATATTCACTGTTTAGCCTGTTCTACGGGTTTGATCATGTACAGTATGAAAACTTGATTGTAGATGGCTTTGCAGGTGCATATAGCCTCAATAGATTTTCGATAATAATCACACTTAAAAATGTAATATTTTAGCATTCTTATATGCAAGAGGTCCAATAATATTTGTTTTGTAAATATTGTATTTTGAAATGTTACATAGACTTTAAAATATGGTGACTAAAAAGGTTGTTTTATCATTTATATAAAATTGTGCTTATTCATCCCTTTCTTTATGGTGTGATATAAGAATGAGAAGATAACATTTTCGTTCTTTCTATGATGGTTCTCCTAGTATAGAGACGTACACGTATGGCCCTAGATCATTGAATTAATAACACAGGCATGAATGGAAGCCTGGCCATGACATGATTACTTCTCATTAGCTCTGTGAAATTACTCGCACTTTGGCCCATTTCCCGAGCGTCTCTTACAGCAAGGCAGTGGAAGCAGGGACTCGGAGAACATGGCTTCCCGTCCCGTAGTGATCTCCAGCCAGAGTCCAGCTCATGTCCAGCCGGAGTACCACGAGTACAGTCTAACCGGATCTAATCTTCAATTAATCACCCCTGGACAAGGGTCTGGCTGGACCGAGAGGGCATAGCAGAGTTGCCTTGGGCGGCTGTATTTGTATAAACACCGCTCCTCAGGGTTATTATGGCGTAAATATTGACTCCTTTGGGGGTTCCGAGACCCTAGATAGGAGATCTCAAAGGACCGCTGAATGATTCCACCGATCAGGGGAATATCATTGCACAGAGTTTCATCTTCGACCATCGATTTACAGCCCATACAGAATGATTGCCGAAAATAAAGGAAAATTAGCCTGATGGGCTACTGGATTTGACTTCCTACTGTCTATGGCAGACAAATAAGTGTGCTCTGTCAAATGGTCAATGTTGCTGAGATCTGGAGGTGCTTGACCTCAGACTGGGGATGGGTCACTGTAACTTCCGAACACCAGACACCAGTTGGACAGACTTCATCACTTTCCAATACTCCAGTAATGGGTAGCTAAAGGATTTGTGTTACTAAACATCCAAGAATATCCCTGGCTTATCATCAGGGAACTGTTTCCAAATTTGTTAGAATATCTTGTGGGTGTTTTCGACCCTTTGACGTTCTTCTGTAGGAATTGCTTGTATACTTGAACACAGTTTTTCAATTATATAGACAACTTTTGGCATTCGATCTGTTTTAAAACAAGAATGGATTCTACCCCATATTCTAATAGAAGCAAGGCAGTCACTGCAAAATATGCAGCTGATGGAAACTATACAATTGGATTGTCGAAAAATTTCTTTTAATACACAAATTAACTAGAAATAACCTATGGAAAACTTTAATACATGATATAAAATATGCTGTCGAAGGTTCTTTTGAAAGTGTACCACAATAAACACATATTATGCGCAATAACAACCAATTGACCCTTGTAGAAACTACACTATGAGGTTGAACAGTTTCTGTGTAAGTGGCACAGGTGACATCACTGTACGGTAAACTTGTACGCCCAGAACTGTCATTGATGCCCAGAACTGTCATTGATGTCCAGAACTGTCATTGATGTCCAGAACTGTCATTGATGTCCAGAACTGTCATTGATGCCCATAACTGTCATTGATGCCCAGAACTGTCATTGATGTCAGAAACCTTGATGAATGAATAACATCATCTGCCATTTGAATTCCCATGTCTACACAACTTGTCTGTTAGACAATACATCACTTCTGCTTGTATTGTCTGCTACCAATACCAGCTTCAAGTGTCCATAAAGACAAACAGACACTCAGATATCGCCTCCGAGACACAGACACAATTGGACATCGTCTGTAGCCAGGAACCAGGCCACGAGCTGGTCAATCAACTCACTATTTGGACGAACGCACTTCACACACCTGATTATTTATTTGTATGTATGTAACTGGAATTGTATGAATGAGTGCATTATGAAGTCCTGATGTATTCAGGCCTAAAGTGGCCCAGCCATGCCTGGGTCCCTGGAGGTATAGCCACATCATTGGCAATGTTCCTGTGCTCAGTGCAACATCCAGCAAATAGCGGTGTTGGGACATAAAGAACAGTCTAAGTCCTCACAGTAACAGAAGGTCTGGAAGTACATGTAAGCTTCCCAATCTGTGTGGCAGATTTTTAAAACATATATAAAAAATAATGTCTATGTACATAAAAACATAGTATGATCTAAACGATTTGCAACATTTCGTCGGCACGTTGCCAACATCTTCAGGTAGTTAAAACAGTCCTGATTTGAGATTTGAGATTTTTTAAAAAGAAACAATCAAGTATATAATAAAAAAGAAAATATGCACGTCTTCTAGAATGTATAGATATGTTTTTTTTGTTGTCATTCCTCTATTTGACTTTCAATTTCCACTTGTAATATCACATGCTGTGAATTATATGTAAACTGAAGATTATGCAGTACTTACATAAAGATTGAGTACCTGGAAAATTGGAAGTGGAATCCAATGTCGGAGAGTTAGATGATCTTTTCTTTGAAGCAAACAAGCTTGTACAAGACAGATGACAATGCCACTAAGGAAATAGGAGTTGAAGAACCCATTGCATAGATTAGATGTACATAACCTCTCTACTAATGTTATATTATAAATTGTATCCATGTGATAGCTTGTACTGCTCTATATATACATACTAATTATGGGTAGTTTATGTATTGTTGTAAGACAATATACTTTCTATTTTATTAAATTATACTGGTTGAATGTTTTTGCTACTATTATTTGTATATATTTCTTTTTGAGATATGTCAAAATATGTCCACACTTTCAAATCTGTATGAAAAGAACATCAATATTCAACAGCATGAATGTGATCAAATTGATTACAAACACATTTGTATGCCTTACCATGCAATGATTGGCTATTGATTGACTCTCTACACATTAATATTGACAGTGTTATAAACCTTCATTGAAGGTTTTGTGTTATGTTTCAAATTGCCTGAGGTTCTTATATGAAGTAAACAAAATGATGGAATATTATTGACCTTCTATACACTTTAACATTATCAATTAAAAAACATTTAGGATTTATGTTTCCTATCTTGAAACCAGAGACTATGACTCATAGAGATACTTGCTATTTGTATTACTCGATAGGAAGAAAAACTGCTTTGTTACTTTATCTGTTCTTATTATAGTAGTTGAAGTTCAATATTTATTCATAGCTTATAGCTAATTCATAGGTCCTGTATTGAGTCATATCATGTTATTTTATCAAATTACACTTCTAACATTTATCCAAAATTCCACTCTACCAATGAAGAAATGCTTAGGAATACTTAATAGTTTATTGTCTTATAGTAAAGTGTCTTTGCCATACATTTAGTAACTTTTATGAGAATTCTTATTGCTTAATAGTCTTTTGTTAGACATAATTGAATTGGAACAGTGTCATATACCGGGGAAATAAGCAATGTCTCATGGGCTCCTCTAACATCACATTGTAATACCAGCATCAGGCAATACCAATCTGTCCAGCTAAGGTGTCAATTGTACTACATTTGAGACACAGAACTGTGTTAGACAATGTGTACATATTCACCTCTGATATAATGCAATACCTGAATCTGACAATACCAATCTGTCCAGCTAAGGTGTCAATTGTACTACACCTGACACACAGAACTGTGTCTGACAATATGTACATATTCACTCTGACACAATGCAATACCTGAATCAGACAATATCAATCTTTATAGCTTTTGGTATTGGTCACGATATAATGACAGTATCAGTCATACTGTCTGACAACACTGTCATACTTTGAACCAGATTATTCCCATTTGTCTGACCCTGCAGTCTGTAAATCACCTACGGTGGATTCTATTGATGTCTAAATGTATTTAGATAATTCTATTGTACTGTGTCATAGATATCAGTGGATACATTGCACACGATCGTGTTTAATGATCCATTATATTTTCAATTTCATATCAGACCAATGTTTTCATGTTTCATTTCCAATGCATGAACCAACTCTAGCTCTATATTGCATTTCAATGAAAAGTAAGCATGCGCTTATCAGTTTATCGACAGGAATTGAATTATTTACAACCAACCGGGATTGCAACATTGCAAAATTAATTTCTGAAATCGCTTGCTCATGGTCTTGCACATTTACACAATTAACTTACATTTGTTTGATAGCTATGAAGTATTGCCTTTCAGAGTGATTACTGTGTGATTCCGTGTTGGCAAAGTGTGAAACTAATGGTGAGCAGATATCTGTACAGAATTTTTGTCATGATGGAAATCCATGGATATCATTAATCATCAAACATAAATCGAAAATGTTTGAACTGAAATCTCCTGACACTTTGTTCATGTTATATAATAAGTCTCTGTCATACCATTGGAGCCAGTCACGCACTCCGGGTTTTAAGAATTAATTGCGACATGTAGTTTGGTTAATGCATTGTAAAGTCTGGCAACAGTTGAATGGATCCAGGTAATGAAATGGAAAGGTTTCAGTGCCGATATGTAAACATGCACAAATATTTATGACTATTATTTATTGCATGTGCACAGGAGATTTAATGGATTCTGCCAGAATTCATTAATTACTGTTCAGTATAAAATGTCATCTTCAGCTGACAGCTATGTTAGTAATACACACACCGTGATGAACACTAGCTTCAGTTGACAGCTATGTTAGTAATACACACCGTGAGAACACTGATCCACTGACCATGGTAATAGAACACCAGTGTTCTTTGAGCATGAATTATCATTTGGTGCATTATATATTTACACATTATTACTCTAAGGAAACAGTACGCATGCACACATTAGTATGATCTTATCATGACATGCAACCAAGTTATTTGAGACATTACCATGGACCAATGATTGTTATTTCCTTCTGGCACAATATGGAGTACATCTCTTCTAGAAATGCTAGAGGTACCACGTCATCCTTGTTCAGAATGGCTTTCCAGAGAACCACTTGCCACTGGCAATAGTCCATAAGGCTTTAGACCTGAGATTCTGTTAGGGCACCAGGAAGCCATATATTCATATCCAGTGGGCAAGTTTGCTGATGACAAGTCACCTATTCAATCCACGGCCTACAGCCACATCACCCAAGGTTAGGACTCCACCCACCTAGCACACATTTAGATGTGCAGCCACGTGTAGTAGTAGGACCTAGATGGATATGTGCCACAGTTTGGCAGTTCCATTTCAAGGGTTCTTTCTCATAGGGTCATACCGTAGGCCTCCCCCGTCCATATGGATCAATACATACTAGACTGGCAATGCCTTTTTTGAAAGAATTTCAATAACTTTTGATTTAGGAGATTGCAGAAGCTTTCATTCTCACAAGAGTTGGAGCATTCAAGACTGAACAGTAGATTGCCATTAACTTTTTAGAGCTAGGATAATATCAAATCTTATGGAATGTATGTGAGCATTATGGACTTTGAATTTGCAGAATTTAAGTAGGATTTTGATTCATGAGTTTGTATGACCTTGCCTTCTTCAACGTCAATAAGCTTCCAAGGAGATAACATACTAGTAATAACAACAGATATTACAGATTATAAAACAAGTTACCATCATCTATGATAATACAGAAATTAAGAAGCCATCAATGCCTTGCCAGAACAGAACAGCGATGTCATCCCTTGAACCTGTCCATCTAGGTCATCTGCCAAGTCTGTCATCCCGGACTGAAACCTGTCATCACCTCTAGAAGCTTCTACTCTCTTACAGACTCATAGAGCGTCTCTTACAGACTCATAGAGCAGCTCTGACAGTTGACAGCTAGCTCCTCACAACTGGCAAGTCAATCTTAACTCGACCTCCAGGTCACCAGACATCCAACGAGGATATACTATCAAGATCATCCTGGAATAGTTCACCATACTTTGGACTTTGGAGTCATCCCGTTTTTCAAAGGTCATAGCCATCCTCTACCAATGACATCACTGAATTTCCGAAGATAAGAACCGTATGACTTTCTTCCTTGCTGTAGAGAAATGAGAAGAGCTTGTGGTTTATGCCAGCAAGGAAAAGGTCAAACCTGGAGGAGTGGGTCATTGATGGATCTATTGGGGAAAACTTGTTCTAATTCTTCATGTACTACAATATTGGAGGTTCACATGACATGATGCTGAGATACCATTTACAATATACATACAGCACACATCAATACTCCAGCCAGTATATTGAGACTTCTTTCATCATATGGACAGAGTAGACCTAACAGAAAGGATCAGCAACCATGGGGTAATCTTCTGAGGTGGGGGAAAAAGCCATTCAGACTTTCCTCAACTTTCCACTATTGATGACTTTCTATCTCCCATGCAATTGCAGGGAAAGCAAACGAGGTGGCTTTGATGGCCAATGGGTATCTCGTTTCTAATAATGCAATGGCAATATTAAGAGAACTTGAGGTAGTGTGTACACTAAAAGACCATCCAGCCTTGATCAGTCTAGGTTCTCTGTGAACCTTCTCCGTGCAGGGTTCATTAAATGTTCTACTATATTGGACATGCCCAATTGCCTCCAGGAGAAGCAGGGTTAACCATGTCCTAGACCAATGTTCAATAACATAGGTACTCTACAAGCCGTGATTAGAACTGCTGGCAAGTCAACACTGAGGCACATCCAGACTCATTTGTCTGACCGCCCCAGGTGGACATCACGCCAACAAAGTGCATTAAGTTGCCAGTATTCAATTATTGTCATAACCTATCCAAATGGAAGTGTGTCTTTTTTCCTATGAGAAACCTACAAGAAACAAAATATCTGTGTCTCCGTCTAATACTCTTATTATAGACTGATCTGTATGATAACCAATATTATTATTAGTCTTCGTATAGTATATAGGACATTGTATATCAACCAATATTCTTACTGCCCAATATTCTTACTGTACAATGTAGTCTATATTATGTCAGTCAATATTATTAAATTTAATTAAAGGAAGACAATGCATATTTATAGGATACTAACTGAGCTTCCATTTCGTATCAGATGTATGCCCGAGTGACATGGCGAGTTCAAAACCAAAATTATGGCACGAGGGCATACATCTGATATGAAATGGAAGCGAGGTTAGTATCCTATTTCTTACCCAAAGTGTCTTTTATGTACTTTTTGTCAAAAAACCGCACATT
>JAVCKZ010068961.1:0-14136 GCA_034780755.1 Lepetodrilus elevatus
AGTAACACAGTTGAACAGTAACTGTAAGGGTGAGCAGTAACACAGTTGAACAGTAACTGTAAGGGTGAGCAGTAACACAGTTGAACAGTAACTGTAAGGGTGAGCAGTAACACAGTTGAACAGTAACTGTAAGGGTGAGCAGTAACAGGGACGGAAAAAGTGGAAGATTCAATCTGAAGCTCAATTCTCCTGAGTAGTTCCTGGAGAAGCTGAACATTCAAAATGTTGCTAAGGAAGATCACCATGTTCACAAACGGCCTTATAGATTTACAAATGCATGCAAGCACAAATATGAATTATGAAGTACATTGTACGAGCATCCTTACATTTCCAGTCAGCTGGTCAGCATAAGAAACCTCCTTCTTGTTGACGATTCCCAGGACAGTCAGCTTGGTGACCTTCTCCACCATCACCACATTCTTCACCACCTGGGAGTCGGTTTGCTGGCTGGTTCGACGCTCCATCTCGTGGTAGGCCGCGTCACCGATCATCCTGGCCACGCCCGTGTCAATACCATCCGTCAGAATCCACATCTCAGTCAGATTAGCAGCCTTTGGTAACCATGGCAACACGTACTGTATTATTAGTATTATTGTCACACCAATTTAATACCTCCAACAACAGAATCTTTTATTTTTTATTCTACGTCTTTATAATGAAAGTATAATTATTAGGTAGAAGGAGAATAAATACGGAAGAAAGAAATGCATTTCTGATGTGTCGACTTCGAATGACAATAATTATCGTCATCATTCAATTTTATGAAAAAAACTAAAAGAAGTATATAAGACATGGAACAATTTAAAAGTAGACATTCTCCAAATGTATTTACGGGCTCACGCATTTTAGAGGGTGTTTAGAATCACTTTCAAGATTCTATCACATCTTATTTTGAAGTGCAAACCTGAATGATCCCTCTCTTGAAGTTGTCGACAGTCCTCTCATTTTCCCAGTGAGTGTAGTAGTTGGCACTGCTGATGATAGACAGGACTATGGACGGTGTTCGACGTCGCCAAGCGCAGTCCATGTAGTTTGCCACGCTGTTTGCGGTGCTGTCTCGTGGCACGCACACATAGTGGTGGTCCTGCAGAATACAGCCTGTCACCATGTACACCATTGACAGTTCATACATGGAGAACATACCTCCTCTGACCAAGACCAGTGGGAGCATCTTATATCACAAAACTATCTTATTTAAGTTATTAATATTACCGTACTCAATGTTTAGTCAGTAAATATTGACATCATCAAGAGTGTATGGAAAACATTACAAATTTGATCAAATATTACACATTTGATATATATCAATAAAATGGTCTCCAGGGGAACACTAAAAACAAGGTAATAAGTTGTAAATATGACTAACCGTTTGATTCTCAATACACTCTTGAATAAACCTCACTGTACCTCCTGGAAGAACAGGGCACTCGGCCATGCTTTTATCACTGATATGTGACGAATAACTGATGCCACGATTCGGAGTTACAATGTTGCATGACTGAAAGAGTTGATGATCATCGTCAGTGTCCATAGCCTCCCAATCAATGTATACCAGGTTACTTTTACTTCTCTTGGGTGCCTTCATCACCAGAACTTCCACAGCGGGCATCGCGGGCACCGCGGGATGCTTCGACTCGGGTGAACCACTGGCAGCCTTTGCAGTATTCCCATCTTCAGGATGGCTAGTCACCTCTGGTTTCTTATCACCAGAAAAGTGAAAGATGGTTTTAGCATTGACATTTTCACCCGAGGTTACTGGCGAGCCTACTCTAGACGCGTGATGTTTGCTGCGCGACGCTGCCAGTTTTTGACTGCGGCTAGGTCCATGTTCTGACCGTGACAAGACACTGGCTTCACTATGAGCAGACGTGGGGCTGACAGAACGATCTACTTCATTAGTTTTAGTTTTGATGCTTTCCTGCGAAGACAATGGCAATTCTTTAGATGATGTAGACGATTGCTTGCTAACAGTTGGCGAATGCTTCCCGTCACGTTCACGAGCAGGCGATCCAGCAGACTCATCCGGGTCCGCCACAGTCGGAGATGACCGGTCTTTTGTAGCTTCCACTTTGTCCTGCGACGTTCCAGGATCCACAGGCAAATTATCCTGAAAACCATCAGCTTGCTTTAGATCATCATCAGGTTGTTCAGATGCTGACAAGACACTGGTGTCACTGGCATCACTGAAAGGCAAGTACTGGTTTATGAATGTTGGCGAGGACTTTATCTTATCAAGTAGACTCATGTGAGTTTTAGCTTCAACATTTCCCTGTGACTTGGTTGCCAAACTATCTTTGCTGAAGACCTTCGGTTTTATGAGACGACCACTATCAGTATGGGTTGCTGTTACTGCTGATCGATCACGACTGGATTCACTGGGGTCACTGTCAGACAAACCTAGTTGGATGAAGGTGCGGCAAGCTTTGATATGATCAAGTAGAGTCTTTGCTTTGATAGTTTCCTGGGATGTGTTTGAAGAGCATGCGCTTGATTTATCTTCAGGTGGTTGCCTTGGGTCGTCGTCAGGTTGAGGAGATGTTTGCAAGACGCTTACTTCCCCCTGGTCATCCACAGGCTGACTGGAGTTGGGACATGACTTCTCATCTTGCCCAGTACTGTCATCTGAAGAAAATACACTCAATATTATAGTTAGTATATAATAAAGTATGTTGAAGATGTTAAAAGGGTATTGCTATACAGTAGACCTCGCACATAACGGACTTATTGGGACAGGCTATTTGTGTCCGTTATATGCGAAGTCTGTTATAACTTATACGCATATGCATATCGCATATCGAAATAGGTCGACTTATCGACTTATCGACTTATCGTTACACCCCTAGTAGACACATTCATGTTGATAGGTCACTTGGAACATGTGTGATGTGTAGTAGTGGAGAAGTGGAAGATGAGTATCATTTTATTATAAAATGCCAAATGTATGAAGATCTTAGAAAACGTTATATTCCTATTAAATATACCAGATGTCCATTTTCATTTGTCCTTTTAATGTCATGTTGAAAATAAGACAACGTGAACGAAATAGTATTACAATTTAAATTTCTAAATATGTAACCTTGCTTGTATAATTATGTATATACTATGTACATGTATATGGGCCAGTGGCCTTGATACAATAAACAAATTGAATTGAATTGAATATATGCGAAGTCCGTTATACGCATATGCCGTAATTAGCATTAGACAGGACAGGGGCTTCAGATTCAGTACGTTATATAGGGGAGTGTCCGGTTTATGCGAGGCCGTAATATGCGAGATCTACTGTATTTGATTTTGACAGACCTATGAGTTGTTATTTTAGAGAAAATACAATTCTACAATTCATGCAGTAACTATTTACAATTACCTTGAACTGAAACTGTCACTTCTGTGATGGAAGCGACGCGCGACGCTGTTGGTGAAATAAAAGGGGAGCCCACAGTTCTGGAAATCAGTTCATCAATTACGTCCGGCATTTCCCACATCCCAGGTGAAGGATCAATTCCTGCTACGGAAGATTCGCTGACAGTCGACAGCACTTGATGTTTGGAGATGTCCTTCTCAGGTCTGGACGGAGGTGTATAGGAATCTTCACCTTCTACGACAAGCGGCATAGACGATTCGGATTTGAAAATGTCAGACCTCGAGGTGGGATAAAATTCCTCACTTTCCATTTGCCGCATGGGCGTGATCTGAGAAGTAGATTCGCAAGGCTGGGATGTGGATGCTCGTTGTTCGTAGTTTTCGGCATCGTGCTGCCCGGCACTTTCCTTGGATTCATTGTCGGAGCCATCTCTTTCTTTGTCCTGTTCTTTCTCATTTCCTTCCTTGTCACTCATGGTGCTCACACATCCATCTGCTGCATCCCGTCTTCCATCTGATAATACACAATTATAAACATGAAACTACATATATGCAATATAGTTGTCAGCAATAAACTAATTTAAATTAATTTAAGTCAAGTAAATGACTACCAAGACATAGCCAAAGTATTCTTTGTAAACTGTGAAAAATAATGGTTTGGCATAACTTTAAATTTGCCACTCACAAAGAATAATTAGTAAAATTAAAGTAGGAATGATACCATAATAATTATTGGAACAACTAAAATACTACAGATGTACTATATATGTTGTATTAGGAAACAATAACACTAATTAATGTTCTAGGTGATCTATGAGGGGTTAACTAAATTATTTCACCTACAGCGGCTACACCCTTTTACAATAGCCAGAGCTCCAGATAAAATTTGCGACCTGGGAGTATGGTACTCCCTGATTTTGATTTAGAGAGTATTTTCAAATATTGCGATACTGTTACTCCCAGAAATTAATTTAGGGAGTATTATGTGAAGATTAATAGCAGTTGTAGGTTGCTTTTAATATAGTTCAAATAACTAAACATCGTTGTAATGGCCCCATTTACTATCGGACATTTATTTCTGGTCAGATGTGGACAAATGTCGAATGTCCGATAGTCAATTAATTGAACATTCTAAAAGAAAAGAACAAGGAAGAAAAACATTATCAAGATAGGTCTATTTAAAATACATGAATAAATAAGTGATACGCGCGACCGTAAACAACCCACATATTTTATCATTATGTACACGTTTTCATCACTGCCAGATTTAATATCTATGCGTATTTCTCAATTTTTACTGCATAAATTACGCGGATACGCGCCTTATCTGGGCTACTGAATAGCCATTCTTCGTCCACACTACTCATAATATCACAGTTAATAGTTACTAGTAGAACTAGACCTGTATAATGGACAAACGAATTTCGATCTGAGACTATAATAACAGTAACACTAACATGGCACATAATTAAAAGAAATGAGAAACAACATCCTAGAATGGCTGCTTATCAGCTGCTTATGGCAAGCAAACAAATAAATTTATGAAAGTTTGCATGAATCCACGATTATTAAAAATCTGTCTATTTACATGATTTAGCGATCAGCAAATATGTTGAAATAGGCACATCAAGCTAGATGACCTTTCACAGCAAGCAACGTAAAAACACCTCGCCGTCAAACTTGCGACGTTTTAGTTACTAAAACTGTAAAAAGTGGCAAAACGTGCGGTCCTTGAAATATAACGTACTGCTCGAATAAGAACTTTGCTTATACAGAACGCATACCTTTGACATTGTATTTCGTGAAGAGACCGATATATCTAGTTGTTTTATTTAAAATTCAATTAAATACCAGTCGATAGATGAAAACAATAACGTGTCTGCACGGTCAAGCAGACGACATGTCTGCAAATTACAACTAGACTGGTTCTGTATTGTGTTGCGCACCGTGCGATAATTTCTACATCAGACAGGTAGCCAGTGTAGTGTTACGACCCAAACTGGCATACAACCCAAATCGGCGTTTCAACTCTTAGCCACAACTGCAAAATACATTCACTCAACAAGCATAAAATCATGTTTGGACTTAAAAAAACCTATCCACACCCACTGCAAACCTCCATAAACAGTTGATAGACAACCTGAATATGGTTGTATTGTTATTTGCTTTGCTATATCAATGCAAGGGGACATAACTCAGTGGTACGACTTTAAAATATAATACGCAACGGTAACGTAAAATGGGACATAACTCTAATGTTTCCTCGCATTCCTTCTTAGAACAGTGATGCATCAAAGACAAGATAAATAGCGGAACGTTCCCTATATTCATATAAAATATTAATATTGTGATAAGTAGGCCTACTGGGTACTAAGTACATCATTAAATAACAACTTTTGAGTGGGTAAATCAAGCGTAATTAGTCTCAGATCGAAATTCGTGTGTCCATTAAATAGCCTACAGGGGCGGTATATCCTATAAACAGCTTAAGTTTTTAACTGACTTAAGTCAACAACCAAAACTTTAATTATCAACCTATTTTGACAAAACTTTCTGTATTTGCCTTGGTCAAACTTTACCAAAGCTTTGTCTAAAACGTCAGACTAATCCAATAAAGAAACATTTAGTCAAAATGTGTTTTGCTGACTTAAGTCTTAATAAGTCTATCAACTGTGATATTATGCATTTAAAGGGATATGCAATCACGGTTTGCTAACATATTTCATGGTCAAACGTATTTTACCTGAAAGTATTACAGTTGTCTACATACGTATACAGAGCAACAAGATAAAAGAAATACAGTTATATTGGTTTTCAATATGTTTATGTTTGTTCATATTTTAAAGGCCTACTATCACGGATGGCTGACCTGTATAATTATGGACAAACACATTTCGATTGAGACTACATAAGCTTGTTTATCAACCCAAAAGTTGTTATTTACTGATGCACTTGTTCTCCAACACTCGATATAAAAAACATATAAGATGTCATTATCCATCCACAATAAGCCAATGACCATTTTCCATTGCACAGACACATCACTATACACCAACAATGTGAATATCCATGCGAACAGGAGTCAGAATTGAGCCCTCAGATAGGCCTATTAAGAGAGCTCCCTCAGATAGGCCTATTTAGAGAGCTCCCTCAGATAGGCCTATTTAGAGAGCTCCCTCAGATAGGCCTATTTAGAGAGCTGCCTCATAAATAAGGTCTGAACAATATTTCTCTGCCTTATCAGATTAAGCAGCCGTGAATGTTTTAGTATTTCCAGATAACGAAACATCTTTTAAAAGTTCTACATGCGTTAACTTTAAATTGGAAATTACATAACGGCAGTGCGTGGTCTTATTAAAGCTAGCACTCCGTACTATTGTTTCAATAAAACCCCATTTAATGAAACCTGTTAAATATCACATTGGAATCATTGATACGTGCTTTGAAAGAAATGGGTGTTGTTTTCGTAATCGTTTCCGTACACTTTGTTTGATTAAACTTCAACTATTGAATTAATAAATTACATCACAGTCGACACAGATAAATATTTCAGTGCAAGAACCTTAAATGTTGCAATTTCTGGAAAGTCTAAAGATTGGAGATCGTGATGTTATTACACGTACAGAAGACTGAAAGATAAATCGAGTTTCTGTCAGTAATGTTGAAATCCCCCCAAGATAAAATTATTGAAGGTTATGACTGGAAACAAAGCAAATATTTATCATGCATTTGGAAATCGTAATCAGATGGTACCACTCATTAACAGTGTCTTCCTGTCACGAAGCTCGTAAAAGTCAAACACTCTGATCTACTAGATTAAATATAGTTTATGCAAAATGTAACTAATATTTTATTTATATTATTTTATTATTAATTTAAAACATAGATATTTAACATTTATCTGTCATCAAAATACAATTAATTTCCTTCCTTGTTTATCATCAGTTATCAACAATGACACACTACAGCTAGAGACCAACTAATAGCTATTACGAACTATTTTGAGAACGAGTTTATCAACTGAAAGTTGTGTTCACACATTCCCATATAATTTGAGTTTGAGTATCATCAATGAAACCGTACTTAAAATGTTTCGTAATATTGGGGTCAGGAAAATAATTAATTTTAACATGACCTGGTATTGGACACAGAGTGTTACGATTCTATCACTTACACACGGAACAAGAGGTCGTTAGTTTCCACGCTGTCCTGGCGTTCCAGAAGTCCAATATTGATTTATTTTAAGGCCAAAATTACTTTTCGTAATAAATCGTACGTACCGCGACCGGTTTTTCGGAATGACTCGTAAATTCATGACATTTCAACAGCCCTATTATCTGATAAGCACGAGGACCACAATCAGATGACAGTCTATGTGTATTAGGTACTGTTACCATGACTATATTTTGCTAAAATGTAGCAATTTTAATTAAACTATTGACCTACTGCATTAGGTGCCATGATGATCATGTGCTTTACACAAGGTTCTGCAGTGGTGAGTTCAATCACTATCAGACGTAACATACTGTAACACAAAGTTCTTTCAATGCCAAAAGAAAAAGAAGAAGAAAAAACCCGACTAATTTGGCATTGCCGCACATCAATGTTTATAAATGTGTTCAAATTTCTGTCGTCAATATCCGAAATCTCAACCTTGTAGTGGCATGAATACCTGATAACCTCATTCACTGAACTTCCGTGTAGCATGGTCACGTGGTCTGAATATACACAATTCTTATAGACAATCACTTCACAATCACAGCCCTGCAAAAACTGATGATTGTACCGTCAAAGGTTAGCTACGGATGTTGCGGGATTTCTCCTGTCTTAAAAGGCAAAATATCACAGATGTTTATGGTTGTTTTGGACTAGTTCTTAGCTACAACTGATAAAGAGTAGAAGAGAATAGGATTTTAGAGTAAGATCAAGATAAATAGAATGAGAGTTAGTTAGAATAGGAGGTAGAAAGGGAGGAAGAGGATAACTCCCATTATCTCCTAACGCCCATTCTACCTTCTAATTCCCATTCTACCTCCTAACTCCCATTATCCTAATTCCCATTATCTCCTATTATATCCCAACTCCCATTATCCTCTTCCTCCTAGCTCCCAGTATCTCATAATTCCCAGTATATCCTAACTCCCATTATCCTATTTCACATTATCCTCTTCATCCTAACTCCTATCTTACTATTATTATTATCATCATCATCATCATCATCATCATCATCATCATCATCATCATCATCATGCATATACTGATGGCCAGCTGGTGAAGCGGTCATAAATGACCTTTGTGACATTACGGTAAATGTTGTATAGCCAGGTACAATTGGTTTCGGATTCTAAACGCAGGCGCGTATAGCTGCATATTAACAGACACGCAGACGCTTCCACATCAATTTCCTAGCTAATGTTACTTTTTAAACAAAACATAAGCATAGTACAGTTACAGTACTGGCGCTTCCACGTTAAAATACCCCTAGCTACGCGCCTGTAAACGTATACATGTAGCCTACATGCAAACTGACATGAGAGAAGTTATACATTTCTATGACTGGACTCTGCATCACCTTGGACACAGTGTGTCTGAACACTTCATTTGCTACGCCAGGTTTGCATATGCACAGAACACGCCACAGCCAAATTCCAGCTTTGTACTATAACCAAGCATTTTCCAATAATTATAGGGCGATATTTTCAATAAGAATATTTGGGTGAGAACAAGTTGTGAAACAGACTAGTGAAACGTTAACTTATACTAATATCTTCCAGGATTAAATTTCACGTGAAGTAAATTTACATTATACCCAGTAATGGAGTCTTTGGCAAACATTAAATACAATTATTTCCCAATGTTTAATCGATGTCACAAGAAAGAATCCATTTGCTCTGACAAAAGTACTAATAAACAGTTTATATTCATGCTATTGTTCTAAAGACTTGATACTGGATACTATTCTAAACTTCTTTGATGTTCATCTGAAACGCAAATAATCGCAAGGCGTCAAATTCTACCTAGGAGATCTAAAACTGTCAATGTCTTCTGAGCGAATGAAATGAATTTCCTAAGACAATTGATGTAGATAGTGATTATTAGTTAAGGAAGATGAAAACATTAGCGAGTAATATACACGTTTCTAATATCACTGAATAATGGTTTGTTCTATGAATCAAATGCAATATTATCCATTTGGTTTCCTTTAGATATTCACATGTATTTTTGTTTGTCATTGTCTGAATAGAGATAATCAGTATACGCACAGATGTATCTCGTAATTCAATATACGTGGACGATTATTATAGGCTATTCTGACAGCAATGAATACAGGTTTCAGACATATCATTGCATTATAGTTGCATTATGAATGTTTCATTGGATTTATGTGCAAATATTTGACACATCGGTACTATCACAGCAATCAAGGTGACAGTTTACAAGATTATTACTCAGAGTGAAATTGCAATATTTCAGAGAATCATTTGATGCGGTGCAATTGCTGAATATATCATTTTATTATTCAAGGGCTTCAAATTGAAGTGATTTCATTATATATTTTGGTTTTATTTCCGTTTCTCTTCCACAAGATCTGAATCCTCGGTGGAAGTAGGCCTATTTGTCCAGATGACCTTTCTTGAACTTTGAATGAGGAAATAGAATAAGCAATTTCCTAAAGCTGCATATCGATAAATATTTCAGAGATATTTCCCGAAGTTTCGCAGCTTGGGACCGGAAACGAACAAACATATTTATTTTTAATTATAGTAATTGGTAATATCAGTAGGTTAATCCCTCGAATGTCCAAGAAAAATACTTCCAGAAATGTATAAGCAGCTATATATTTGACTAAGAAATGTTCTGTATACTGTTGATGCTGTCGGTGTAACGATACGCAGTCAATTGGAATAAAGTTAAATGAAAAATACCAGTATAAACTCCTACAACTAATCTTCTTGTCCCTTCAGAAATATATCTAATTGACAGATGAAACGCGTCTAAAGTACTTGAAACATTTCAACGTTTTAAAATCCACCAGGCTTTTAATTACTATGCACGAATGAAATATTTTGTATTTATATTTTGTATTTTAATTTCAAATGTTATTTTGCATTGGGGTTCAAATCCGCTTTCAAGATTAGTTCACTTACATCTTACATGGCAGGAGGACACCCACAATTACATCCCATAGTAGCGCTGAATGTTGAAGTAAACCTGCGAGCACCGGCTGGTACTGACAGACCAAGGATCGAAGGATGACAACGGATGAAACATAACCTTCTTTACCAGTTCACTGAATGTAAATTTCTTCTGTGTATGGTCAATCATTTTGTGAACATTGTTATGAACATATTTGTATCTATCGATTAATATCTCCAAGTAATATAATACTTGCAATGTCCACTACAATCACGTGTGCATTAGTTTGCATGATTAGGCAAATGTGTCATCACGGAAACGTCTATAATAGTATGCATTTACTCACTAGACAGAAACACGTGGAACGAACACATTATACCATAAACCCAGTCACGATGTCCATTCCAAACGACCACAACTGCCTCGCTATCTGATACCATCAATGGCTAGTATTAGAGATAATGGGACGATGACCAAGAGAACGGTGCATTTCACAAGCCCACCTCTCACCACCACGTCAATGTTCCAAAGAGGTGTCCAATATTATTACCCCCGATGTCTCTCATTGACCATGGACCTGAGTGCACAGTTGTTCATCCGAGTCAACGCCGGGCAGCGTACGATTAGCCGTCACGTTATAAGTGCCCAATAGCCAATACTTATTTACACTTCCACGTGCTAGAATCGCGAGGACAGCGCGATGTCCATTGGCATAGTTCCTTGGTGTGCAGAGGGCAGACGTGTGAACTGCGGGCCTTGACGTGAGGTAGGCAGGCGCCCATGTTCTCCGTGTTAGCAGGCAACACCTCAGGTTCGCAGTATTCCGGGACAGACGGTCCAATTCGGGTCCCCTGTGTAAGAAAGAAACTGGCTTTAACCCGGGACCTCGGCCACTTGGGGGTAGCTAGAAGGCAGACCCGTGTCTGGCAACTGTAGGCCTCTTGGTGTGGCTAGCATCAAGGCGCCCATGTTCCGTGTTGAAAGGCGGATTCGCCACCACATACTCTTTGTGTCAGGCAGACGGTCTGAAATCTGTACCTATGGTACATCCATGTTAGAAATCAGTTGCTGTACAATCCGGGGACTCCGCGCTAGAAGAAGGCATAAGCGGGCGACCAGGGTATCCGTTCATGAAGTTTACGTATTCTACAATGAAATCTCGGTAGCTCTAGATCTTGTATAGTGATCAATGAGAAGGATAGATCTATAGCAGCGTCCTAGGATCTCGTAGTGGTTACAAGAGCTTCAAGGCCCTTTGTGTTATACGACAAATGCTCTAGATGTTTTATCCGGGTCCTCTCTACTAGATGGGGCATGGCTCTAACATGGGGCAAACAACAAGAAGACACCACCACGATATCATATAAACTCAATATACTCAATAAAAGTTATGAAATGCTTTATATTTTAGCATTAGAATGAATGTTGCTTTGGTTTTCCTTTTTTTTTTTTTTAGACTATACACACAATAAAAGCGTTACCGGGGAAACTGATGGAAATATACTAGTCGATAATATCAAATGAAATTAACACAGATGTTTATAGTGCTAAGTAGAGTACTGGTGCCAGTGGCGGTTATCAGCCCACAGTTGTATTAGTGTCGGACTGATGTGCAGACACTCTTCAATTTCTTCAATTTGCTTTCTTCGGAATAACGTTGTTCTTTGTATGCGCCACCTAACGACAACATTGAGAATTTTAATACAAATTGTGAATCACGTTAACGGTTAAAATTGTGAAGCAATCTAACGAAAATTTGATTGAGCCCCATCGTGAAATATTGATATTTCTATTGTCAGTTCCTTAATGAATTTTAACAGGCTAAAAGATTGAAAGACGTTTTATTTTTATTTATCATTGATGTGGAGTATCCATTAGCTAGCATTACAGTTACGTCCAAGAAACCTTTTGTCAGATTTAGGTATTTTTTTTGTTATTCGTACTTCTCGTGTTTGCATCAAACGCAATTATTTTCTACCGTATGACAATCTTCAAATACGATTATGAATTTGTGAGTAATTATCAATTTAGAGATTAATCGTAGGATTCCTGATTAGAAAATGTCATTGTCGGGAGTCGAACCCGTACAAAAGAACGACAGTGATGAAACATATGCCTTTCGATGACCAATTGTTTTCTGCCACTCACGATCAACTTCTTTGGTTTCATGATTAACCGATTCTGCATGGGCGATCGGATGTCACTATTCGGATAAAAAGAGATGTAACATGCTTATTAATACATGTCTGAAGTCGGAAGTAGCCTACTACCGTACAAGTGTCGGCCAAGTGTGGTTGAGTACATGTATTCATACGCCGCCAGTGATTACGAGCTGTAAATCAATGTGCGGCTAGGACAATATCTGTGCGGCTAGGACAATATCTGCGGCAGTCCAGTGCTCAGGCACATAGAAACACGTACGCACTCGCGCACGCACGCACACACACACACACACACACACACATACACACACACACATATTGAGCGAGAGAGAGAGAGAGAGAGAGAGAGAGTTGGAGAGACAAACCAACATTATTATGTATAATGATTCTTTTTGCAAGCATTATTACGCACATGGCACCATTTCCACAATATTTTTTATTCAAAAGATAATGCCCGAGGATTGGCCAGTACCTAAGTCATGGCAATAGGAATGCACAGAGAAAATATTGTATGATATGTTTCGAGTGATTAGAAGAAGACGACACAGGCCTAGATAACACCACTGATTGCGTCACTAACCACTTAGCAATTATTGGCTATATCACGTGACGGATGACCCAGAGATGTAGAGAGGAAGTGAGCCAGTACCGCAGGTTAGCCGCGTACAAAGCAACCGAGAACAAGTACAGAAAGTTCATAAATTCGAGGAACTTAAAGAAATAACCCGACATATATAATGACCCAATATATTGACATGGCGACTTCCACCTAAAAACCAAACGAGAACTGATCATGGAGTAATTCGTAGAAATGCGTGAAAGAATATATTTGAATTATTTTACGGAGATGTAATAGTAATTATTGACCAAGTTATATAAGTTATTACTCGCCCAACGGCAGAGTGCAGTCTGATAGCAAATACACATTGCCTGAATAACTACTCATGTTATCGTTATATATGCAGCTGATATGAGTAGGAATGTGAAAAAGTGTGGGATCCATCTCGCTTGGCATTGTCTGTTTCACATTACGTCAGCTAAAGTTAATAACGCAATTATACGTGGCCCAAACTTTACGCAATGTCAAACAGAGGAAAGCGCAAATCCCACACGGGAACTTATCAAATCAATGCGCAAGAATACGCCGTAACATCCCAGATTCCAATAGATATCACTGTCAATATGCACGACCCCGACTTCACCGACTGTCAGAATAGCAACTATTAAAGGCATATCATTATTAAGACGGTATACAAATTGGCAACACATCAAGCTAAATAGAAATGTCAAGTGAAAAATTAAATCATACAAAACACAACTATCTATAATTTGATCAGGACATTTACGCCATTTCGTCAGATTATGATTTTTTTTAAGGTCGGGAGGGTGTTGGGATGATGTATGTGTGTGTGTGTGTGTGTGTGTGTGTGTGTGTGTGTGTGTGTGTGTGTGTGTGTGTGTGTGTGTGTGTGTG